>LIEC01009633.1:0-48172 GCA_001925005.1 Drosera capensis | reverse complement strand
TTACCAATGAAACAGAAGGGTCATAATCCCAAGATGTTTCCTCTCCATATGTTCCATGATAATGCCCATTCGAGGCGCTAGGACTAGAGCCACCGAAAATCTTACTTAGCCAGCCCATGTTGCAGAATCTGATACCTTTCTCTATATCTTGGGGATTCTTACCTGCATTCAAGAAACTTAATTGAGTACATAGCACACTGTATCATTGAAGATCTCCGTCCCGTCAAGCAATACCAAATTCGATAACGAAACCACAAATAACAGTAGCATAAAAAATCAAAGGATAATCCCACAACATAAAAGACCTACACAATCACTGAGGTTCATGTATTGAGCATTGGCAACAGTGAATCTCGCTACACCTATGCACAAAACAACAGCATTACGGCTATACAATCAACCGAATCCGAGTGAACAACATATTATATTGTGCATAAGAATCATCGGAAAGTGAGAAACACATCAACTCGATCGTAACCGATCGTTTCGTTTCAAACCCTCGAACACCCATCTACAGATTCGCTACCAGTACTCCAAAGTCAATGAAGAACCCACTAAAGTCCTCAACTTTCAGCAAAAGGGGAAAAAACCCATATGTTTAATCTGAAGAAGATTACTATCGGGGGCAATCCACAACAGACAGAGATGAGACAAACAATCGAATACCCAGAGAGATAAATCTGCAATGAGAGGAGGCAAAGTACAGAAATGTGTCAGAAACCCATCTGACCTCATCATCCCAAATACAAACAGGACAAATATAATCAGAGAAAGAAAGAATCTGTGCGGTGTTGTGGAATTGAAGAATAGAAACAAAGAAGACGGGAAGTGTGTTTCCCAATCAGGGTTGGGCTGTGCACCAAAACAGCAGAGCACCCACCACCAAACTCAATCGAAACCTCATTCATTCAATTTTCATTCATTTCAAAGGAGAAGTTGAACAACAAAGGAAAGGAAAGTGGACGATGAAAAATACCCCCGTAACCTAAAACATATAATATTTTATTATATTTTATTATCTACTTAAATTATTATAATAAATTTTATATATTATTTTTTAATCAAATTTTATAAAAAATAAATATATATGTATAAGTTTTTGTGTTCGGTCCATTATCATAAAAATTATGAAAGGAAAAGAACATGTTGCATCACAATATTTATTTTAGATTTTTTTTTCAATTTCAATTTAAAATTTCAACCACACACTATTTCTCTTTATCTTTTTTATTTTACCTAACTTTTTTATCTTTTTTAATTTTTAATTATATTTTTTTCGTCTAATTCAAATTATAAATTTTTCTTATTTATCAATTTTTAAAAAAATAAAAATATTAAATTATTTCTATTTTATATCACATCAATTCATGCATCATTATTTTTATTTCTTTTTTTCTTCATCTTTCTTTCTCCCTCTCTCTCTCTCAAAAACAATTTGAACATTTTTTTATATTCGACACATATATAAAATTTCATTGATATCTTAAAAAAAATTTCATTAAAACAAAAAAAAATTCAATTATAAATAATTCATGATATCTCGAAAACATAAAACGATACAATATGTGTGGACAAAGGGAGTGCACTATGCTAGACTAGGTGGTAAAAAGAAAATAGGGAAAGTGTGTCCGCTAGCGTGGCAAATTAGTGGGAGAAAAGTCATGGGATGGTGATAAAAAAAGATCAACTAATTCAGCCAATAACTGGGGATTGGGAGACGGAAGCCGGAGCTTATTTCATCGTCATTGCCCTTTTTCCACATTAGGATTATAGATGAGAAATCCATTATTATCATGTCAAAATAAAAGACAAATCAGAAACAGCCCTTGTCAATTAATATTAACAAATGTATAAGTTAACATTCGATATCTCTAGAATTTTACTGTAATGGTCCATGGCAATTATTGATAGAGAAGTGGACGGTCCAAATATTTGTAGAAATAATTCCATTATTACTTCCAATGTCATTGCTTTCCAAGTGCCCCTTCACATTCCCCAGTTTTCGAATCATCACCATGTCAACCTCCAAAACGTAACGGTAGCCATTTGTACTTTGAGCTCTGCACCTGGTGGCCCAAATGAATTGGGATCCTCGCCTCCACGCTGTCTTGATCCAACTGCCCAAAACTTCCCAAAACATAATAAAAATCTGAAAATATATTTATAGGGTTTGATTTAAGAGTTTATTTTTAAAGTTTAAGATTTTATTTTTAAGATTGAGGGATTTATTTTTAAAATTTAGGGTTTTTATAGGGTTAGTGTTTCATTATTTTTCAGGGTTTATTTTCAATTTAGTATTTTTAGATTTTTTTTTTATGTGTTGAAAATTTGTGAACAGTTGGATTGAGATCCAACGACCCAAATGAGCCAACAGCAAAACAGCATGGAGACGGTGGCAGCAGATGATCCTGGTCTAGCCCAAATAGCAAGTCCAATGAACAACAACCCAAACAAACAAACATCATTGGCTCACGCCCATAAATCAAAAGTCGAACAATGACAACTACGTTTCACCAAACCTAATCCAAAAAGTAAAAGCTTAAACCTTTGAAGAGGGGAACTGTAACGATGCTTTATATAAAGAGTGAAAAAGAAAAGATCTAAGAACTACCGTGACATAATTCACATGCTATGATGATGTCATCCGCTCCGAGTCACCCGCCAAATCAGGATTTTTTTTTTTCCTGAAATGATACGGTGCAAAACTTTTTTGCCCAATCTGACCGAAATCAACTCCTGGTTTGCTTCAAGCAAGGGCTGGACCAAACACCGAGAGCTGATTCAGCAGAAGAATTATCTAGTTGAGCTGGGCTCGAACCAACATTTAGTAATGGTTCATATACTGTATTTTGGTAGGCCTGACAGTAAAATGGCTTGCCCGTGAGCCAGACCTTGTTTTGCCGGGCTCTTGAATTGTTTGTTGGGAACTTCTCAAAAGCTCGCACCTGAACTATTATCCTACGCCCAACATTGTCTGGGTCTCAATGCAAGTCACATTTTTTTGAAGATGTTAACGTAACACAGGTGGCACGCAGGTTAACTTGACGACAAGCATCGTCTTTTATCGAGACTATCATCGTCATTTATCTGATCCTTATAAGTTAAAGATAATATGTCATAATAATAATGCCATAATGTTCTTCATCTAAAACAAATTTATAAAACACATGAATTACAACTCACGAACGAAGCGGGCAGAAAGGACAGTCTTTCGCTTTCTCATCAGTCCAAAGCAAAGGTTAAATAGAACCGAACAGCCTGCCTTGCATCAGGCTATTGGGAACACGTGTCCTGTCCATTAGCACACACACGGGTGAGATTTGATGATGGGCTGTATAAACCTTGGACCACATTCCCCGCCTGTCCATGGGCCATCATCCCCTGCAGACCGTTCCAATGGGCCCAAATCTCTTTTCCCCATTTGCTCATGGGCCATCCTTTTCTCTTTTTCACTTTGCATACCACGCAATGATTAGATTCGTGCATACTGATTACTGATTAACGTACTAATTAAAGTATACTTAAACCACAATTGATCTACACCAGCTTTGATTAATGTAAGTGTGTGACATCATAGATGTCTTACCAATACCCTTTAACTGTTTATATTTCTTAAAACTTAGGCCTAAATCCAATATTTTCATATACAAAATATATTCTCAGCAATCGCCTCATTCGTCAGCAAATTAAAGTGGTGATGGTCGCTCGCTCTGGCCCTAAAGCAGGTTAATTATGACTCATGATAATCGGCACATTTGCATCTGGAATGTCTCTTTCGCCATGGGTTGGGATGGGTTCCTTTCTCTTCGCCCACATGTACCTCAAGACTTTCAACCATTCAGCACATTAATCACTACCTGAAACATTGCCCCGCAAAGGCCCCCAAAACTTTGGATATCTGCTTCTATATAACGTACAGCTGTAACATTCAAAGTGTCTAACAAGATAAAGAGAACATGGGGGTTTGAATCATGGTCATTACGACGAAGAATGAACGATTAGTTGCAACCAATTATCCAATTTGACTTTCGCAGCATTGGAAGCATAAGCATCCTAAGAAAACGATAAAAATTAAACTAGCATTATAAAAGTTGGTGTCATTTGTCAGCTTTGCTTATTGTGGCTAAAAAATTGAATTCCCAGAAAAGAACAGATATTCTATTGTCACCCGTGCGTGTGGCATCACTTCTTTAATTGCAACTGGACGACTTTATCAAATTCAATTACATTGTTAATCCAACACGTAGAACGGCTACACCGGATATATTGCTTTCTTATTACTACTAGTAGTATAATTCTCCAGAGGATCAAATCTATAGGCAGTACTATATCCTAAAACAGAAATAATTGAATTTTGTAAGTAACAGTAAGAGTTTTACTTTTGTTATCTTCCGTCGATGATTGAAAGAGCGACAAAGCCACCGACGGTTACGATATCACATCATTAGGTGAAAGGCACCCCTTTTGTAGTTCATTTTCCTCGTCGTTTGCGTATCAAACTCAACGTGTATTCTTGGGGTTGGTATGCTTATGGGGACGAGAAATCGCTGCGTATCCTGTGGAAACTCCCTATACCGTCATGTAGGAATGACTATATTTTGTATGCTCACTAACATACGCCCTCCATACGAGCTAGCAGTGAGCATACAACAAATATCGAAGCAATAACGCCATGGTTTGATATGTAACCAGCTAGCTATGTATAGTTTTGTAGCAGAATCTCTGATGGATGGATGTATAAAATGTCACAGGCCTGGCCCAAAAGACAACAATTTAAGTCGAAGCAAGAGAATTGGCCCAAAAAGACAACACCCGCATGAGCGTGAAATTTGATAGACAATTTTCAAAGATAGCAGTGAGGCTAATAAATACACAAAAAGTGTCACACCCATGACATTTAATCCAGAGAACCAATCTATCTGTTATATTCAAAAAAAAAAAAAAAAGAGAGAGAGAGAGAACCAATCTATCTGCACATATTTTTATATTTAGGACCTAAAGTGTGCACTCCTCGTCATGCGATATATATATTTCAAGTAAGACAAATCTAGGAGGAATTCGAAAAACGAAACAAAAGATTATTTGACTTTTCTTCATGTTCCTTTTAATTATGTAGTGGTGCAATAATAATAATTGGGATGACCGAGTGGAGAGTTGTGCTCACTCACTCAATACATGTATACATAAAAGCATTAAAAAGGGAGAAAACATAATGAAAGCATTGGAAAATCATAGGTGCATTGTCCACCCATCAACCTATCATGATGTCAATTCAAATTCCAATTTTAAAAGAAAAAACAAAAGTGTAAGAAGAAAAAAAAGGGGAAGAGAATCCAATTTGTCTGAATCACTTTTGTGTTTTTTGAGCATAAGAAGAGAGGATCTGATCTCTTTGATGCCTTTCCAGGTCTAGTCTAAGGTCTATGCATCATTTTTGCAAACTGGTAAGAGCAAGTCCTATGATATAGACAGTTGTTATAATCAAAATATAACAATTGATCAAATATTATTCACTTCAATGACAATATTTTCAATGGAAATATTTTAATTTTTGTTAAATTATATGTCATATATAGCAATAAATATAACAAAGACATTTTCTTCCTTTTCATTGATCTTGAAAAAAAAAAAGAAATTAAACCCGACTTAAATAAGTGACCAATTCTTCATCATTCATTTTTACATATTGACAAATTTTAACTTGACATCACTAGAAGAACATTATCAATTATAACAAAATCATATTATTCATAATGAAAATTTAACTTTGTCTATTCCAAAATAACATGAACGTTTGGACTTGCTTTGCCCTGAGCACAACAGAGAAGCTGCTGCTTCTTCCCCGTTTTAGAAATCCGGATTTGACATTTCCTCGTACAACTATTTTTGCCCCCTTTTACCGAGATATGATGTTACTATGGCGTTTGTCGCTTGTCCAAGTTTATTTTAAAGGTCGAGGCGAAGTTTATTTTGAAAGGTCGAGGTCGGATGAGACCGTGTAGATGAACGACATAATGTCGATCTAACTCACAGTGAAATCACAAGACATTGTCATTTCGTATATCTGATTATTTGTTTTTTCAGTGTGAATGGATTGTTTTTGTTAAAAATGAAATGATTGTTAAACGTAAGATATGTTGATCTTCAGTACTGTGAATGAAACATTTGCTCAGAGCCTGATTGGTCATCCCCATTAGCTCAGAAAATTTCTTAAATTCATCTTTTGAGTCTGGATCGCCATTTGTCATATGCCGAGGTTTTAAAGTGCTGGATTTGATTTGGTCGACTCCTGAGATTGACAACACTCCAGCCATGTAAAAGTGAACGTTTTTTTTTTTTTTTTTAAAGAGTGAACTATGAGCATTGGTTTGGTATTCGATTTCTCCCCAACAATGGATGAATCAAGACACTTTGAGTTAATGTAGACTAGACATGGTCATTAATTTTTTGTTAAAAAAAAAAAAGAGAGGACACTAACGGTATTTCATTTTTGTTGATGAGACGGGACGGAAGTGTTTGTATTTTAAAAATGAGCATCAAAACATTTTTGAGTGTTAACATTGTAGTGTATTATTACCGTTATCAAACTAAAGCACACAATAAAAATGTTGCGCTATGGTATTTATAAGACGTATCACCTCATTGTTACATCTCACGTTACCTGTCGTGGTCATATGGATCAACCTCTCCCTTCGCTCTCTTCCTTGTGTGAACAGCAATCAATCAAAGAAAAATAGAAGACCCATGAATTTCATTTCACTTTCGTGAGATATACACATACACATATAAGAATATCACTTTCGAGACCCACCTGATCACAGTTACCCTTTGAGAGAGGGCGATTGTCCAACCACGCCAGCCACCAGCAGCAGACATCACACCATCACACCATCACACCATCACACAAAACTTCTAGTAGTCAGGAGCCAAAAAAATAAAAAAGAGAGAGACTCAAAAGAGAAATAAGTACAGAACCCACTAGACCCATTTGGGTGGCTGATTTTCTCAATTCTCCCATTGCTTTCTCTCTTTTTTTATCTGCATACATCTATCCTTCTATCATCTCAACTCTCCTGCTTCTTCGCAGCATTTATTTTTTTGAAGTAGTCACTCCCATGAAAGAGCCCCTGAATTCAGTATTGTTTGACCTTTCTGCATCCAATCCAAACAATTTCTATCAGTGCAAATCAATAAAGGCATAGCCTAAACTAGAATAGAAAGTTGATGAAGACGATGAAGCTGCAAGAGCACAATCAACACAAAACATGGGCGTAGTAGCATACACAACCACCACCATATCATCATCCCACAATATCAACCACCACAGAAAACCGACATCATCAGCATCAACAAAACCACCACCACCACTACTAGCAGTACTATTAATCCGAATTTCTATGTCCGAGGATTATAGCAGCAGTCGTCGTCGTCATCATCAGCAGCAACAACTCCCTCATCATCAACAACAGTTACCAGACCAACAACAACAGCAACAGCAACAGCAACAAGGATTCTTCTCCTTCCACAATGGGTTCGACCAATCGGGTACCAGTCACCAGATCCGAAGCGATAAGCAAGGATTCGACGAGTCCGCTGGCACCATTGGTCTCGACCAACCTGAAGTCCACAACCCTTACGAGGAGGCGGGGATGTTGTCGGAGATGTTCAATTTCGGTCACGGGGCGGCGAGATCCGCCACGGAACTTCTCGAGCATCAGATGAGCAGTACTCGGATTCCTCCCCTCGGATCCAACTGGTACGTCGCAAACCGCCAGGCCTCGGACGACGGTTTCGCCGACAATCGGGATCAAATTCCGACCATCAAGTCGGCCGCAGCCATGCAGGTCTTCCTCTCAAACCCTTCCACTTCGGCCAGATCCTCCTCTCCGCCGCCACAACCACAACGACCTCCACCTCCGAGTGGGTCCACGCTGCACATGCTGTTGCCGAGCCCGCCGCCCGGGTTCGGCCCGGTGCTGACACAGCAGGCCCAATTGGGAGGGTTTGTGGAAGGCCAAGGGCTTTCTCTATCCCTATCATCGTCCCTTCATCAGCATCTCGAGGCAGCCAAGGCGGAATCAGAACTCGACCTCAGAACCATCGGCTCTCGCGACGATGCTGATGGTTCCGGGATGATATTCTTTAATCGCAGCGGTATCGCTTCGTCTTCGAATTCGGGTCATCAACAACAGTATCCCTTCAGATCACCATTACATGGTAACCGTAACTTTTATCATGGCTATCATCATAACCCGGCAGGGGAAATGGGTTACCAACATCCAGCCCACGTGGGATACGGGTCGACGTCGGTGGGAATGGTCAACATGCTGATGAATTCAAGGTACGCGAAGGCGGCCCAGGAGTTGCTGGAGGAGTTCTGCAGTGTAGGGAGGGGACAGCCATCATCCAGGAAGTCCAAGTCAACAATATTCTGTAAAAATCCTACATCAAACCCCGGCGACGACGCAGCCACCTGTGGTAATGAGGCCGCGGCGTCGACGTCGAATTCGAAGGAGCCGCCGGCTGCGTTGTCGGCGGGGGATAGGATGGAGCATCAGAGAAGAAAGGTCAAACTCATAGCCATGCTCGATGAGGTATGTATGCCATTGATACTATCTTTCGTTCTGTTTTTTCCATTTCTTTTCTGGACCGAATCTTTGTTTTTCTAAGTTATAAACATTGCAAATGGTATAAAAAAAAACATTGCATTATTGATGAGGAAGCATGATGCCGGGCGGCTCTATATTTTATTTTTCTTTATTATGCTAATCACGATTGATGAGATCAACATGGATTCATGAGCAGCTTGATTAAAATATGGAAGCAGATACGCTAAACTTTTTCATGATTTCATTTTTTGAAGTAACAAAAATAGAAATCTCAATGATATGCTTTCAGTTTGGTTTCTAATTCAAAAATCATTATTGAAATTTCATTGTATATACATACCGTAATGATTTTCGATTATAAGAATCTATACATATGATTATTTTAGACATATACATTGATAAAGTTTGGTGGGAGATGAGATCGAAGTGGGGAAGGCACACACGATGGGGGAGGGGGAATGGTATAATGGTAACAAGCTGGATCGATAAAATGGTCCTTACATTCATCTTATCTGATGAAAAAGGTATGCATGCTGGTGCGGTACTAACATGACATGATAGTAGCAACAGTATAAACTTTTCTGCATATTAAATGGATTGACTGTGAATCTGTTTGGTATGGTTTTGGATTCTGGATTTCATTTTTGGATTCTCTAATTATTAAATAAGTTCAATGTTTAATATGATTTTTTGAATTTCAAAATGAAGAATTAGAAGTAGAATATTGAAATCCAGGAAAAAATTTGGTAAAATTTAAGTTTATGAAGTGTTTTTGATTTTTGTTATTGACGATATCTTTATGTTATTGGTTTTGATTTTATTATTTTGTACATTGATACGAAACAACTCCTTGAAATCTTTTTTTACAATACTAATTTTATTTTATTGGATTCTATTAATAATTCTGAATTTCATTATTTTAGAAAACCATTCCAAACAGCCCCCTACATTTTGCGATGATTTCATCTTCGTACATTGTTTCTCCAAGCCTTTAGATTATATATGCACATGTACATCTCTATTGTGCTTTCTTCAACTTTTGTCTGCTTTAAATATTTTGGGTCGTTTTGTGTAGTACTCATGAATGGGAGCATTTATTTTGTCTACAGTACAATATTTCCACTCTTGCTAGATTCCAGGATTTTCTAATTTATGAGATGCAACAAACAAAAAGAGACACCTCCTTTTTTTCAATTTGATTAATCGGATACTATTAAATGAGTTAGGGTTTTGGGCCAATGACTTTGGTCGTCTTCTGAGGTGACTGCTTTTTTCTCCTTCAATGTTAATACAATTATTAGCTCATGATGAAATCTAAAGTTTTATATGATCAATGATCATATTGTTAACATTGAGTTATATAGCTAGATCTTGTATTTTTGTGAGGAGTGTAGTATGGTGTTGCTTTCTCAAGTGGTTGGATGAAAACAACCTTCAAACTTCTATAAATTTTCTTTTTATGAGTGATAAGTTAAGTTGGTTGCAAGGGACTTGTGATCATCCAACCACTAATTCACATCACTTGTCTTCTAAATTCGGAGGCTTTGATCACTCCTTCTCCACCCTCTTTTTTCCCCTTCTAGGACGCATTTCTATCGATTTCAAGATGCACGAGGCCGCTAACCTTTTTCTAAGAAATACTGATTCACGTATATCTCATTTAGAACAATATGTACCTACCCCTCGTTACACTTATATTGTAAGTAATCTCGAATAGTTTTGTCACCATGATCATATGATTCTATTAAAGTTATCTCCCTTGTATTGGATTGGATTATTACTTCAAGATTAATAGATGCATGCATACTGTGGCCACTTGCATGTTATATGATCATCACCAATGCATTTGGACCAATATATTGATGCATTTGAAGGTTCTTTGTAGGTGGACAAAAGGTACAATCGTTACAGTGAGCAGATGCAAATGGTCGTAAACTCATTTGATTTAGTCATGGGCTTCGGCGCTGCGGTTCCCTACACATCTCTCGCACAGAAGGCAATGTCACGACATTTTCGATGCCTTAAGGACGCGATACAAGCTCAGCTGAAGCATAGCTGCGAGCGTCTAGGGGAGAAAGATGTGTCGGGGATAGCTGGGCTGACGAAAGGGGAGACGCCGAGGCTCAAGCTATTGGAACAAAGTCTTCGGCAACAAAGAGCCTTCCATCAGATGGGAATGATGGAACAGGAGGCTTGGAGACCTCAAAGAGGATTGCCTGAACGCTCCGTCAACATACTAAGGGCTTGGCTGTTCGAGCATTTCCTTCATCCGTATGTCACTCTTACTCCTCTTCGTTATCTTTCATATGCATGATTTATGCTGTGATTGATGCGAATTTCATAGATCATTAGGCAATAAAAGTAGCTAATGCGTTAACTTCTGAACAAGTGGATAAACTAAAATGCCCTTGTCGAGTGCCAAAGCACCAGAGGTGCGAACAATACTAATTCGAAATACAGTACAATTGTGAGGACCTAAGTTCGAACCTAAGTGGATAATTTAAGGGGTCTCATGTAACACATGTATTGGCGTGCCATGTGTGACCAACTTTAAGTTTGACCAAACAATTAACAGTTGCAGATTTTAGGGAAGAAGAACGCTACTGACTTTCCCTTTGGCACTTTTTTTTTTTTTTGGACATTTTTCAATCTTAACTATTCATTTTTATGGTATCCACTTAAATTGATGATAACTATCTCAAATCAATGAATAAGATGAAGAGTGTTTGAAAATGAGTGTACAAACGATTACACTTAGCATTTCTCCTTTAGGGAATAAGGACGCTACAGTCTCACTCACAAAATATTTTTAAAAAATTTAATTTAATTTTTATCTTTTTATGTTTTTAAATTTAAAAAATGTGTATTTGTTGTTGGCTGCATCAATTGCACTCTAATGGTGAATGTTGGCTGTTCAACATTGCCATGTTCTGGAAGAGTTAGTTTCTTTTCTTTTTCTATTTCTATTGGTTGGTTTTCCCTTTTTTTCCTAGTGTTCTGAGGATGATTGATCAAGGGTCGTTTTCTGTTGAAGTTAACGTGACAACAAGATGTGAGACAGTAACATGATAATAGTAACATAACGTCTCAGAGTCAGTTAGTGTTGTTGGGGTGATTGAGTTGCTGCAGTGTCCTCCTCCTCTTGTTTCCACACACAGACTAGACTCTGATCTGTTTGAGTGATGAATGGTGCTGAACTGCTGGGTCGTTTTTTATGATGAGATGCTGACTTTAAACAATAAATAATGTGTTGTTTTTTTTCAAAATATCAACATATCCCTATCCATACATATATGTGGTTGTGTCATACGATGCATATGTGACTAAATCTGACATACATTAGTTGTACATAGGTAAAGTGATCTTTACTTGGATGTTAGGATAGACATAAGAATGCACGCATGACTAATGATCAATAGTGAGTGCAAATTCCCGAGTAGCTTAGGACATTCATATCAGATATTCTAAAATTTTCTTTCAGATTTTTATTATTCATTACACCCTATTATACCTCATTACATCCATTGTAACTATAAAAGATACAATATGTTAGTCATATTTTATATTTGAAATATTATTGAACATTATTCATTATTTTATTTGAGTTTTTGCACATACTCCAGCACATTTCTTGAGTATCACATCACTGTTTTTCTTAGTTTACTTATTCTATATATTCATTTTTATAGATTCTCTATTTTATCGTATCTGTTGTGAGTGCTTTTATCGCTCTAATGCTCTAGTGGCTTAACGAAGAACTAATTGGCAATTGAGTCTTCCTTGGTTGTCGATAACATCGTTTTTCGCTTTTCCATCGAAACTGATGGTACAAAACCTAAAAATATATAACGAACATTCCCCCTTCCACGAAAATCCATCGAATGACCAATTGCATATCATTTGCTAAACAAGTTTTACATAATAAACCACATAGATTCAAATAAATGGGAAGACGTGAAATCAATATCTCACATCTGGTTTGATATGATATCACATAGAATAATTAATTCTATAAAAAATTCGAATTAATAATATAAATCATAATAACATATATCTAACAGAATGTGTTAACAAATTATACATGACAATTAGTGAAACCATAGTACTGGCGTTGTTTGTAGGAAAAGTCAGAGAGCAGTCCTGCTCTATGTTTTCCTTCTGCTGCTGCATGGGATCATACATGATATGGTTTCTGTATATATCCTGTGGCTAGCTGCAGTATTTATCAGCAGCGCCCTGCTGATCCTTCGCTTCATTATATAGGAGTATACTGTATTGATCAAAGTTTTGACAGTAGTAATGTGCAGCTTGCTGTATGCTGACTCCTGATTGCCAGCACTGCGCACAAACACACGCACAGACAAAGACACATTTTCTCTCCCTTAATCTGCATCGTCCATCCATGCATCGTTGTCTAGCTACCATCGATTTGAATCAACAGTGGTGTGCTGTGGTCCTTCAATTGCTTTGCTGTTTGTTCTTGGATTCTATCAATCCCCTCCCCTAAAGTTTTGCTTGTCATCTTTACAGTTACTCACACACTACTCCCACCACTATCTCTTTTGTCGAGTTATACTTTGATTTATAGTTTAATAAATCGATTAAGAATTTTCAAAATTGTTTCTACAATATTGAGACTAGCCAAGGCAATTTTTTTTTGGAACCTGTCGGCTACTTACGTTAATTGTCATTGTCGTCACAAGCTACGTATAACGATGTCGTGACATATGCAAATTAATTTTCTTCCTAAAGCATAGTGGGCCAAAAAACTGATGATGTGCTTTTCTTGTGTTTTGAATTGGTGCTCAGGTATCCAAGTGATGCTGATAAGCATCAATTGGCAAGACAGACTGGATTATCCAGAAGTCAGGTTCTCTCCATCCCTTTTCTCTTTCTCATGCATTTGCGTAGATGTACCTGGTCTGATTTTGCATGCCCACTGTTCATGTCATGACATGCTCACTCCCAAAAAACAAATCAAATGGAAGAAAAAGTTTCCTGGAAAAGCTGATCAATGATCTCTTTTATACGAGAGTGGTTCTTATGAGTTCTGTTAGATTCTTTCCATCATTTTAGATTTTAATTTTAGTTATGAAATGTTTTGAATGGCTTATACACACATCAGGGATATGACAAATATACTATAATTACATCTATAGTTTTGCATCATTTTATTCATTGTTACTCACTTCGTCCCATAATATAGACAATCGATTGACAGAACATGCGGATTTATGTGTTTTGAATTTTTATAAATTTAATAAAAAAAATTTTTATGATATTCGGGTTTACTGAAGTATTTTGGTATTTTATATGTAAAAATATTATTATAATATTAAATATGATATGTTGTATATATTTTGAGACGGTCAATATTGTTTATATTATGAAATGAAAAAAATAATTGATTTTAAATTGAAATCATGTAATATGAAATAATGAAAGATTTTTTTGGTAGAAGTAGTTGTCCCCTGCCTGATGGCAGTGTACCGTATATCTTATTCTTTTGTTTAAATTTTGTTACGAAATCCACGTGGAAAATAATGAAGTGAGTTTTGAGTTCATAGAATTTCCCTCCATACATCTAACGGATCTTTTGAGAGTGAGTTCAAGTTGAATTTGTATATTTTTCACGTTTTACATGCTCATCATTGATTATCATCGTCATCATGATTTTTCTACAGCACCGATTTGGCAAATCCTGAATATACAGTAGTTATGGTTGCTAGCTACCACTCATGAAAATACTGTTGAGCTACCAGTGCAGTAGCAAGTTTGTCTTACTCATACCTAGTGGCCGGCTTTTTCTTGAGTTCCCGTACTGTCTGGACATGAATCGGTGGGACCGGGCGAGTGATACTATGATAATCATCGAAGTGATCAAACTAATCGCTCGATCAAGGAAATTGTTATTACATATCGAGATATACATTTCTTTCATAATAAATATTGATTTCGTTCTAATTTCATTATAATATTTTTCATTATTTTTTATTTGATAATAAATTTATATTAATATTATCTCATTATTTTTTTCTTTTTCATATTTCATTCTCATTTTTTTGTGTTAAACTCTATTTATATCTTATTATTTTTAAATAAAATATTTTATTTTTGTCAAATTTCATACAAATTGAACATATACATAAAATTTTATGTCGATCAAATCGTTTTAATTAAATTTGAACGATTTTATTGATGAGATAATTTATTATTGATTTTTAAATTATGTTTAATAATCAAAGGACACATGAGTAGTGGGGTGGGTGTTTCTAATACTTCCTGCTCAATCAATCAATAACCTGAATGCTACTCTTTTAATTTCAGGTATCGAATTGGTTCATTAATGCCCGGGTCAGGCTATGGAAACCCATGGTCGAAGAGATGTACCAACACGAATCCAAGGACGAGGAGGACGAACAAGATCACGAAGATCAACGTCGTCATGACCACGACCAAACATTACGAAGACATCACTCAATGACGAACATCACCACCGTCACCACCACCACCGCGACTGCCACCAGTAGCAGCCCTTTTTCGCAAGCCCCAATGTCTCTTCCAGGTGGACCACCACAACCAGAATCAGGATCATCGGCGTCAGCTTCTGCAACAGCATCTACAATATCACCTGCTGTTGCTGCCACTGCTTCTGCTCCGAATACAACGCCCGAAAACGACCTTTCATTTGTAGCAATCAATAGACAATGGAATCAATCGCCCATCATACGACAACACCAGCAGCAGCAGCACAGATCCTCGCCTCCGTTTTCCACCAATTACGGTATCCTGGGTCCCGGCCCATCCGGGGCTCCGGTGGGCCCGCTCCACGGGTTCCCGACTGAACTAATGCATCACCAAGGTCATCACCAGCTGCAACATAGATCGATGTTTGGCAGCGTTGCAGCTGCGATGGGCTTGGATCGTAGTGATCATCGCATTGGGACCGCTGGTGGAACTGTGCCATCGTCGAATGCTGGTAATGACAGCGGCGTGGCTGGGCCCGCTGGGCTGATTAGGACAACGTCGTCGGCCGGCGACGTGTCCCTCACTCTCGGGCTCCGGCATGCTGCTAATGCGCCGGAGAAGAGTAATTTCTTCATTCGCGACTTGGGCAGCTAGCTGGGTATTCGTATCATCGTACATGTTTTTGTTGTTACATTTAAAAGAAAAAAGGGAGAACATATTATTTTTTGGAAAACAGAGGAATTCAGGATCCACTGCGATCGAGGTGCAAAGTGGTCTTTGATTGTTACATGTAATGATATGATATGATGTAAATTGTAGTGAGAAAAGCTTCTTTGGAACTATTCGTGGTACTGTTTTCCATAACAATAACGAGTTAAATGCTGTATCCTTGCATGAAATAACAGAAGAAATCAAGATCATAGATGCTGTGAGACTATGATTGAGTTGAAAGGGTACTGTTGGACAAAAGATTAAACAAGTCACATAGAAGACAAACGGTTGATGGATATTTCTGTGACGGCTTTTTGATGTGGGAATGATTGATACTTAGATATGTTCATGTATTGAAACTTTCGAGTGCAATGAAGGTATAATGTTGGTTTTGAAAGTTATGAAAGCCCAAACTTGTCCCAGCTTCTGATCCAAGAGTCATGGCCTTTTGCGTTTGGGCCGATCAATGTTGGGCCAGCTAGCCCAGCTTAACCCAAAGTGCAAACACCTTGTGGTTCACCTTGAGAGGAGAACTTTGCCATTCTCCTGTGATACCACCAAAATCAAGCAGGCAGTGTTGCAACAAGAGGGATAGATGTGATGCAAAGTTTTAGTCTGTTCATGATAAGAAACTAAAACAATGTGCCAGAGGCACAGAAGAGAACATTAGACATTCCGGAGTTATCTGCGACGCGATGCCATTGCAGTACTGACTGCAGTAATGTGAGGCCACTAGGCAATAGTGACCGATACCAGACCTATCCCAGAACTCCAGAAGTATAAAGGGTAACTATGTGCATAAGATCACGCCACCGCCATATACATGTTATGCGATACGGATGAAGAGTTGGATAGAAAGCTTTACATAGCACCTGCGATTGCTTATATTACTTCTCAGAACATCAGCACAGAATCAGAAGTCCCATGCAAGGAAATCAATTCTTGACACATTTTGCTTATATAGACCCATAGAACAAGTAGTTCACCGCAGTAACCGGTCAATCGTAGTACATGGAAGATCAAAAGAGCATAATGCAACGGAACTTTGATCACCTTCAGCATTCCTTTCGCCATTCGTTTGTGGATCTTTTCCAGTCAATGCCTATGAAATCAATAAATTATCTCATTGATCACTAACAAGTCAAGGTTCATATATCATAAAGGACCTGAAGCACTAGAAGTATTTGATCGGCATCGGCTCGCTCTTGCTTCAGCATAAGGTCGAATGAATGTCCTCCTCCACCAAACTTCAAATGCTTTCTGAAGATTGGGGCAATTGTCACCGGCCTTGAGAAAGCAGCCCATCCATGACAGCAAGATACTCCGCTGGTCCTCCAGGGGCAAAGTCAGGATAGTCCGGCCAATCCCTTCCTCCACCACCTTCCGATCAAACGACCTACACCCGTGCAGTAACCACGTATAGTCATTGATCAAGGGCTGCAACCATGTCTGAAGCAGCATGTGGCGGGTGTCTTTTGATGGCAGCAGCTCTCCTTTGCCTATACCCACGAACAGCCTAGCCGTAATGCAGCTGATGTGATAACGGTTCATAATTGGCAGCTTAGTGTGTAAGGCTGCCAACTCCTGTTGCTTTGCCCACATGAGAGCAAACTCATCTGCCATCTGTCTTTCAGCTAAGATCTCCAACAACCATGAGAGATTGTCAGCCTCTAGAGCCATCTGCTTTGCAACTGGGTCTTTTGAGTCCATTGGTTGGCCGTTGATTTGGGTTTCAGCGGCTTGCCTGAAATGCACGACCAACGATTCCAAGCAGCTTCTACATGAAGCATAGGTTGTTTGGCAACAGATGTCTGCTGAGCCAGATTTATCAGAGTCTCTGTTGCTCTCCCTTATGAGCTTAAGCACTGTGGATTTCATTTCACGCCGACCCCTCTCGTCGTTGCTCTTCAGAACCAAATCCAATATGTGAGTAAGCGTGTCTTTAGGTGGCTTGTGCACAAAGGACGATACTCGTTTGAGGACAGGGTTGGTACCATCATCCACACAAAGTCGGGATACCGATGACACCACCTTTTCTTCCTCATCTTCCCCAACCCAGGGCACTGCCTCTAGGTAATCCAAGCATGCTTGGATGCAAACACGGAATCCAATTGTTTCAGCCACCTGCAAAATGAGAATTGTCTAACAAAATTCAAAACTGGCTAAGCCTTACTAAAACTTCAAAGTTCCAAGTCAATTTGGTTGATCAAACACTTTCTCACCCACAATCTTTTGGTTTATCACATCGACAATGACTTGGGGTCATGCAAAGAGGCTAATGCATCGGTTACTCTAAATCACCATCTAATCCTCGAATGCGAAGCATTGCACTTGTAACAGAACAAGTGAACAACTGTAAGAAAAAACAATCAGATCCTATGAGAAAAAGTTACCTTAAGAATGCAGAGCACTCGCTGAACACTTTGCTTGATCAACCTCTGCTTCATGTCCTTGCAATACATCAACCCAACGGTTTCCACATACATCTCAACATCCTCACAATCCTCAATCTCAAGACATGGCATACCAGACCCTTGTCCAGATAATTGCCCCGCGAAGAAACTACTACTCCCCACCAGCACATTCCTGTGCACATTCAACCTAACCGAGAACCCTTGCTTCCCACGAACAATGACCTTCGTATCACACGTTGACGGATCACCAAACTCAATCGACAACTTCCTAGGCAGACTCTCATTCTTGCACTCAGGCACATCCTCAGCAGTTACACACCCGTTGGCAAACGTCGAATCAACACTAAAACTCTTACGTTCATCAGGATTCGCAGACCTGGATCGGTTTAGGGTCGGCCTTCTCTCATCGGAGGAGACCGAGGTTTGCTTCCTATGAAGTGAAGATTTATGAGGCGGGGATGATAGTTTTGGTCTATTTAGAGGAGGATTAACAGCTTGTGCTTTGAGGGCTTTTTGGAACCCAGCAGGTGTTGGGCAGCACCAAAACCCCTCTGGGGTCACTGCAATGGGAACTGTTTGGATTTTGGTCTCACCCTTCTCTGCTCTATTCATTCTCATTTCAGCCATTTATAGAATCTTTCAACAATACGCAAGAATCTACTACATCAAACCACAGCCCAAAATGATCATAATTTCAAGCCCAGAACTTCAACAGAAACAAATCAGGAAAAAGCAGGACAAGAACAAACTCCAAAGTCGAAACAAAATTCCCAAATTGTCGAATCTGCGGAGAACCCTAATCTTGGAAACCAAGAACCCAGATAGATTTCAACCTGAATTGAAATGGATAGTCGCCAAAATATCACCAAACGCTCGGCATTTCAAGACCCAAATACTGGTATTTTTCAAAATGGGGCAAAAGTCGAATCTGTTTATCATGGGAAGGGTGAATGATTCAACTGGGATCCAACCAAGTGATGAAAAATATTTCACAGAGGGGGCCTTCACTGTCAAGCATGGAGGGAACCAGTGAGCAAAGAGGAATCTGCAATGGCAATGATGATTAATGGAGATGCTGTTGTGATAATCAGATTGGAATAAAGGGAAAAAGAGCAAGAGATTAAGCAGAAAAAACCCAAAACTTCAAAGCCAAAAGCAAAAACAAAGAGATAAAACTTGCTTTGTTGTGCTTGGAATGGTGGGGATAATGTGCTTTTGCTTTTACGAACTTTCATCAACCCTGAAACAAGAGGATATGAACATGCATGATTCAAGATATTTCAAAACGTATTCGTGCTGTGTTTGAATCATAGAAAAACAACTCAATTATGCAAATGGGCACGCCATGTTTTGGCTCTTTTGTGCATTGAGATGAAAGAGAGAGTGTGTGTGTGTGCCAATGTACATGCTCAGTTGTGTACTATAGGCTGTTTTGTCCAGTGATTTTCTTGTTAGGAATTGGTTGCAGAGGACAATGTTACCCTGCCCAAGAATGTATGTGGCGATTCACATGACGAGTTGTTTGTTGGAAGAGAAAAGAGTCACTGTGATGCTTCATCGAGTTGAGATTATCTAGGGGATGGCTCATTTACATTTCATTTATGATGTAGACTTCGGAAAGACAAATCATCAGCAATGATGATTAACTAATTAATGAATGTTTTTGAATTACTTCTTCTATTTTATAACATATGTAATAAATAATTATTTATTTAAATCATTTTAAAATATATACGATATATTATATTTAATAATATTTTCATATATAAAATATATCATAAAAATCCTCCATTATCTCCTCACAACTTCTACAGTAAACTCCACAATTATAAAAAAAAATTCTTTTTTCATTGAAATTAATATAAATTCAACACACATAAATTCATAATAATACTGATCAAATCATTATTTATATTATAAAACAGATGGAATATATGTAATGAATTATCATCAATTGATAGTAAATCAATTAGGGATGAATTACAAGTCACCGTATATCTTAAGTTAAGACTTTATGTCCTTATATATTAAGGATTTATTTTTCATGTTATAATACTGCATAAAATGAGTAGAACATATAAATTGAAATTTGAATTGACATTGTAAACAGATTAATTGGACTTTCTGCATTTTTTATATTGGTGTGGACTTCAATTGAAGTACGGTAATTTGCAATAAACAAAGGTTACAAGGCAGAAATCTTTGTGGACAAAAAAACACATGTGATTTGCCTCCAAGAGACAAAGTGACGAAAAAGAGAGCGCATTTTGTAATATTTGCTTGGTCAGATACACTTGTGTCAGATGCCTGCTCCGCTGATCGAACAACGGCCACATTCGTATCTTGGACTGTACATACGTATTCATATCACATAATGATATTTTCTTCAATACAAAATTTAACTTGGCTATAAATCATCCTAGTGATATCCTCGTCTCATATTTATTGAAATATTTTGATCCAATACAAAAATGTATGATAATATTAATTTGTATGAATTTTAATGAAAAAATAATATTTTTTTATAATAATAAGGTTTATGGTAGTACTTATGAAAGGAGATAATGGATAATGTAATGTAACAGATATGATTGATTTGGTATTCTTTTTATGTTAAAAACTATCAAAAATTTATATTTTTTTAAAATTAATTAAATAAAAAATATTATGATTAATATTAGTTAATTTTTTTAAATTAATTAAATAAAAAATTTGAGTTTTGGACTATATAATGCAGCGATATTTAATTTGGATCAATTAATAAATACTGAAGATATGAGGATAAGAGTAGCAGCTTACCATTTTGCATTTTCCACTGTAGTACTCTTTTTATGGAGTTCAGTTGGTCAATCCGGCCACAATGGTGATAAGAATATACTCTCACCCTCTCAAAAAAACTATTTATAATTTTTTGATCATATATAATCGATGTTATGAAACGATCAAACGTTGTTTTTTTGAAAAAATATCATGAAACATTAATAATAATAAAATTCATATATTATAACCGTGGATCATTAAAAAATTTAAATCGTGTTATTTAAATACGTAACGAAACTCAACCAATTACATATTGAATAATATAAAGAGAAATGAACATTGTAATAATTAAGTTGGAGAATTTCAAAATGGAACTCTTACTGTTTTCAGTTCACGATTGAGAGAGCTTCAATCACGTTCTTCTCTCCTGCCCATCCCTCTCAGCTTCTTTTTCCTTTTTTTCTTCGGCAATTGATCCTCTTTCTTTGACGAAAATTGGTCTTTTTTAAGGAACTCAAGTGTGTCCTGTTATAGGCATTGAACAATTTGAGTCTTAATAGTCTTTTGAGTCTCTCAAAAAACCCTTTCCATATCACCATTTTATTGAGATTTTGCAATGTACCGTTTTAGATGCTCTAACATCCTATGCAGAATCGAAACTTGTAAGCTCTGATCACAAAGCACTTTATAATACTCTAATCACACTGATAACATCTTATGCGGAGTAGTATTATTACCACCGATGGTTCAAATTAGTACTATCCCACTGATGAACTATACCCATAAAAATCTTACTGGAAAAGGAAACATTATTGTCTTGATGAAAGTGGGTGAGCTATCAGCTAGTACAGTGGCTTTAAAAAAACAGCAGTGTACTGTTCCTAATTATTCAGTGCTGTATTCTTCAAAGTTCAAACCCAGAAAAGGAAAAGCACGTTCCTCATCATATTCATGTACTCATAGTCAGTTGGGCCAAAAAGATACCCATGCCCTGTAATTTTTGCTGTATTATTCTTGACACACCCACTCAAATACATAGGACACTTAAAACCCACATGAAAAACAGATTCCTGAGTGAGCTTGACCAAGATTCGAACATAAAGCTTATCGACTCCTATTCGAAGTCTCCAACATGATCATCGAGTTATAGGGAGCTCGCCGGCTACCTAGTAGCAATGAAGCGATCCGATTCCTGTTTCAAAATCTAATGCAATGATTGTACATCCTTACATATTGGCTCGTCTATGACTTCGAGGTTGTTGATTATGCAGAACGCTAGACTCAGTAGATACGAAGAAACTATACCTAGATTGGTATAGGAGTAATTGAATCACGATGGAATAATGTTTTAAACGTGTTACTGGTTGACATAAACCAATACCCAACTAGCTCATGTTCTATTCCAATATTCATAGACCATCAACAGATGACCAAAAACAGGTTCAACGCACAACCATATGGTGAGATCCCTCCATCTAAACTACGGTCCACAGAACCATCTTCGTCATGCCTAAATGCTAGAAAGTGATTCAGCCATCCAAGGCCGCCAAGCGCTTTTTAAAGCATCGTCATATATAATGGGTTCAGATCACCGGTTATCGAAACATGATCTTAGATTTTTATCCCTTCAGATTGGACGATTGTAATGTTCTATCCAAGATCAATGGGAGCCAGACAAATAAAACCTTTTTAACCACCCTTTGATGACTCGAATTGCACCTCATCTTAAAAATTAAGATGGCAAGAGTTATTGCTCAAGGTGTTGGATGTTGGGGGAATTATTAGTACAGTGTTCACCTCCTCGAAAGTGAGGTTTTTGATTGATGGAATGATTAAAATAAAAAATCTTATTAATTAAGTTAATTTAACTGAATCAATCAGGCAATAGAAAAGTGCTCAGGATGTTCGTAATATTTCCCTAGATCTTGATATGGATGAACTGGAGATGAAATTCTGTGAAATGATCCTCCATCAATAATCAAGTATTCTATGACAGGAGACACAGTTTGCACAAAATTTTATCATGAGTTCATATCAAACTTTCAAATGTCAACCATTTCTGACCCATCAATACATCAACTAATATCCCCTTTAGTAGTTGAATATCAAATACAGAGTATGCAATAAAATTCGTTGACATTTAGTCACCATCTTCATCATCAGCCCCCATACTTCAATGTTACTCATTAAATTTCCCCTATCTGTACTTGGCTCCTACAGCATCATCAATCATCCTGCAATATTGAACAAGCCTAAGCAAAAATGGCAACAAATACTTTCAAGATATGCTCTTTGTTAATGGCCTCCCTTTTTGCTGCATGTGCTTCAGTCCAACTAGATGATCCAGGTTCTCCTCTTTCCACCCCTCGGTAAATTTCCTTTTTGATATCGTTTAACTCATATATATTTTTCGTTCGTGTTTCCTCGTCGGATTGATTGTCGCGTAGATTGGTACTTCTGGCTTCCACTGTATAGTTTCGCTTCATATGTGAATCTGATGAGCTGCTGGCGACTTCCGTCGAGGAGATTGATTGCAACGATATCTGTGATCGCATTTCTGCTTGGGTTCTTCATGTTTGTCAAAGTGGTGGTGGAAGATCATGTCAACGGCATAGCAGGGTTCTGGTCAGTTGACATGAGAGAAAGAGTCGTTAGGGAGAAAATAGGAAGCGGGCTGGTCTTGATTTCAATGGCTCTGCACTTAGCGGAATCATCCATCCACAAAGACGATGGAGGCGAGAATAGAGAAAGAAGCAATGCAAGCCTCCATGTTCAATCCGGTAAGATTCATCGATCGACAATGATTTACCTCGTATAGAACTGCTCGAATCTCATTAGTGCCAATGAATATAACAGGAATGGTGAGCTTGGTGTGCATCAGCTATGGCCTCTCCTTGTTCTTTCTACTGTACCATGAAGAAGAGATGAAGTTTTGATCATCACTCTATGGCGTCCGACGGTGCAGAAAGACAGACAACCGATGACATATCGACAAGCATATTGAGCTTGCATGGAACCAGCGACATTATGGAGATGTAAAATACATTGAAGGATAAATTAGAAAATATGTTCAAAAAATTTTACAAGATGATGATACAGGATAGTGAACTACTTCGCCTAGCAAGCCTCACAGACCAACTACCAGGTCTCTAAACATAGAAAAGAACAATAGTCAGAGGCAACTAAAATTTACATGCTTGTACTCTGATAACATGAGCTTCACCAGCAAATAATATTGAGAACTACAAACCTAAGAGCATGCGGGATTGTGTGCACCTGCAATCATCTTCGACTACAATATCACAGGATGGCATCAGATTCATCAGGGGGGAAAACTAAAGCTAACCCCGGAATATTGGGTATCCATGAATCTGTTGGAAGAGGCGCGGAATGTACAAGAGACCGATAATTGCGGAGAGGAAGATACAACAAAAACTGCAATCAATCAAATCGACCTCTACACGAGGACGTTCCACATAGACAAGGGTGCCCTTTTCCGGCCGTCGTCTCATGATGATAATCAAATGTCAATTCTTCCCCAACCGCTATCTGATAAATATCAAATCAAAAGTCTGCATCAGCAGTTATCGTATCGTTTGACTAAAGTCACACTTCGCCATTCATCATCAAAAATGTCAACGGTTAACAGCGCCATGGCAAAACAAGGCTTCATCTATCAATATTCATACAGTACTTTACCTAAAGATGGCAATAGGAAAATCAGAAAGAATGCTTACATCTCGATTAGCGAAGAGGCCAATGTGGGCAAGCTGAGTCTCCATGCTATCTACGAGAACCACATGGTTCACAAGATTCGGAGAACAGCTGCAGCAAAAACAAGGAAAGCAGCATTCATTAAATGAATTTTGTTGAACATGGAACAATAATTCAGGCAATCTTCCCAGTAAATAAACAAGAAATCGCGGCCTAGTAAACACTTTATTTGAAGAATCCATTCTGACCTGTGATTCATGAAGCGAGAAACATTCCCATACTTAGTCGCATCAATCACACATGGAACCTGCCCCTCCAGAAAGTTATTCTTATCATTCATCAGGGAGCGAGCATCAAATAGGTAACTGGAACCTTCGCTTCCATATCTGAAAAATGATACAGCTTTCAGAAAGAAGAAAGAATCCGAATGTCAAATTAATGACCACCAGTCAGAAATGCAAAGAACCTTTTCCGTCTTTTCTCTGCTTCATCTTCAACCAACACCTCACCGATCAACTCACAAACAAAGGTGCCACGCAAAATTTCCTCTCCAGCCCGGACTGCCCAACCCTGTGCATCAATTCGCAGAACTAAGAATCTTGAACAATACTAAATAGAGGCCATTGATCAGAAATAAATATAATTGTCTACAGAAAATATACCTTTTTTACCGTCTTGAAGACCTCTATTTTTGCTTGAACTCCATCCTGTAATACTCTATTTGAGCATAGCTCACTGCATTTGCACATGTCATTGCATTCATATACTGGATAGCCCTCCTGCCAAAATAAAGCAGGTTCAGGGACACATACAAGGGCTCCATCAACCAGCAACGGAGTAAGCACAAAAGAATGGACTCGCTTAGTTAAGATAAATGTGCCTAAAGAATTCAGCAAATGAAAATTGGAAGGCATTATCATGTCACTTTACAGCAAGGTGAATAAATCAACTGAATTGATAGCCAGAACCCGTCAATCAAGAAAGAAGAGATCTAACCTCTAAAAGGATCCGGCCCTCATCATCATACGGAAATCTTCCTCGCATAGGCTTCCCAAATATATCCTTTGCATCTTCGAAATCATTATCAAACAGGTAAACATGGTCACATGTTGCAGGACGGCAAATTGATTCGGCACAACCACACCCCAACTGCAGATTCTGCAGCAATGGAAGAAACAGTGAACCAAAGGAGCAATAAAGTCAGGACATTTCTACTCGTTCAAAAAGACAAAAGTAAAAATCAGATTATATTTATCGCCTTCATTTAGAAACTCTTGGTTCCATATCAACTTGAACGCACAAGTTTACCGGGATATCTAGAATGCACAAGTTTACCGGGATATCAACTTGAAGAGATTGCCCAAGCAGAGGTTTGGTCACATAACTGAAGCTCTCCCAAGGCATGAATGTAAGTTTTCCATCAAATCCTACCGAAGGAACATGGAGGGAATCAACCAGATTTTTGTCTATCATGCAAGGAATAGGAGCTGCTTCTTGCCCATCGCTTATATCATCACATAAGATGATCGTTGGCATAGAGGGTTTGTGGCTCAAATGGGATGAGTCAATGACATAGTGGGACTCATCCTTCTCCCACTTATCCCCGTCGAGATCAGAAAGTGCAGATATTCTGTTGCTCTCATACTTGTCAGTAGACAATGCCAACAGAGGCAAACCATTCTGTTCAATCTGTGCCTTGCATCCTTTTGGACAACTGAAACCCTCTTGGTGCCAACCAATGTGAATACTATGCTCACTACAAAGCTTGGCCGCTTTTACACACAAACGTTCAGGCAGCACCCCATACTTCTCCTCGAACATGGCTTCAAGGTTCACACGACAACAGCAACACCGAGCAATAGATAGAATCTCATGATTGCTAGGATGAACTTTCGTTTTCTGAGCTTCAGCGAACAATATTTTTGCAACTGACAAGCATTGCAAACCTGTTAGACCACTGAGGCCTGCGGTCTGAGTTACATGAGCCTTCGCATTCATTACTCTGGCACTTGCCGCACTTGATGCTAATATTCGCTTCTTTAAACTAGCAGCAACTTTGTTCTTGATCCTATATGATACTCCTCCAATCCCCCTTTTAAACCTAGGACGACTTAGTCTTCCAGATTTTAATCTGTAAGAATAGAAGCGAAGTCCCCTCTTGGAGGGTCGTCCACTAGCTGAACTCGGGGCCATATGTGCAGCTTGATGATGGCGTCCCAGGTCAGGAAGAAGATCAAATCTCAACCCGCAGAACCTGCAGATGTATCTTTTGACAGTACTCTCTGAACTATTCTCCACAGAGACGATATTTCCTAGAAAGGGCTTCTGCATAGAACCTTCTGCAACTGAATGGACTCTTACACCTGTTTTTAGTTGTCTGAAACCATCGCTGTGAGCGGAAAGCACGTGCACCCACAACTCCTCAGAATTTCCAAAATGGCTGCCGCAAGGAATACACTGGACAAGCATGCAATGCTCAACAAACTGAGCATGGTGTCTCTCCTGCACGTGCGCTTCTAGGACCTTCCTGTTGGTAAAAGAATCAAGGCAAATAGCACAAGCATAACCTTTGAAAAACCACTGGGCCTCTTTGTTATGACTATCTATCCAATGGTTACCCAGTGCGTAGTCATCAGAGAACTCTATTGAGCAAAAATTACACTTCAGAGTTCCATCACTATCATCCTCCTCCTCATCGCCCATGGTTCGCTGCTCTTCTGCCATGGATGAACCATGTGGCTCGTTGTCCAAACCAAAGCCCCAAATCCTTTTTATTCTTTCTTTTTCATAAGAAACCAATCTGCCCAGATATTCTGTAACGTGAGGATCTTTTGAAGCTTCTGACAATGCCCATTGAAATTGAATCTCCCTAGGAACCTGATTTCTGAGAGATAAAATGCTCCTGAAGAGCTTATAGAAAAGTTCACAGGCTTGATGCAGACAGATTTTGTGCTCCCAAGTTGGACACCCTGCCAAAAGCTTGACAAAAACTTCTTTTGAAACTATTCTACTCTTGCCATTTCTAGCACGTTTCAGCCAGCTGGGTAAATGCTTTTCACAATACAATGAATGCCGCTTTGGACTTTCCAGACAGGGCAGACTACTCACTTGAGGGCCCAACCCAATGCAATGGAGAACCTCGGTGCTGTTAGACTGTATTGTAGAATGCTCGAGCATCTTAATAGAGCTGCTTCCATCATTAAGTCTGTCTTCCTCCATGGATCTATCAACTAAGAGATTATTATCAGGGTATGGATCTCCTGATAAAGAAACATATTGATCAAACTTTCTCTTGAACTGATGCGCAGGCAAACTTCTCTTTCCTACATGATCACGGGGACCATGCTTTTTACAAAATACAGAACCCTGCAGAGCATGATGTTTGCATTTGGTACCAAGGGTGGTCGTGCCTTCACACATTTGTGAATTAACTGTTGGAGCAGGGGTTCCTTCTGCAGGTTTCAAAGGCTGACCCACAAAACGGGTGCCCAGATGAACACAGCAATACATATCACCCTCACTTGCCCAACGAACACATTGCCGCCCCTTAGCCTCAATGTATGCCTTGCACTGACGACTCTTGCGCACAGGATACAGAGAATTGGCACCTGGCATTCGAATATTGATAGGTTCTGCATCAACAACTGTATTATGGATAGACTCAGCATTAGAATTGTCAAGCACAAGCTCATCCCACCTATCAGCCACGCCTGCAGGGGAACTAAGAGGTGCAGCTCCTTCACTGAGGTGCTCTTGTTTCAAGGTGGCTGGCGTTAAATCATTAGAAGCTCCACTATTTCCAACAAAAAATCTTGAATCAATCTCTGGCATTGAATCATTATATGAGCTCCTATTTTCCGCAACAGTAGAATGTGGTTCTGCACGACGAATTTCAAGCTTGGCCCTTTTTTGGCTATTTTGGGGGCCTGTTATCAAGGAGCTATCATAAAACTGGTCCTTGTTCTTGCACGATCGGTCCACGTCTTTACTATCTGTAACAGGATGTGAAGCGGAGAACCATTTCATAGCCTCTTGTTTCCATGACTTCCATTCAGAACCCAGAGCAGGCTGTCCTTGGGAATTTCGCACAAAAGTGACTTCATCCCACAGTATGGAATGCTCTAGTTCCTGTACAGAAGAAAAAGATCAATACAAAAAGAGCAGCGGAACAATAAGGATACAATTAAATGGAGAAAACAAGCTCCTAGATATTATTTGCTACTAAAAAGGATGCAGCCAGAGACTCCCCTCAATTCTTATGTAGTAAGTAATCCAGTAGATGAAGCAATTACCTTTTTCAGAAGTTCAACAGATTCAGCACTCGGAGCATTCTCGCACCGCTGAACCCAATATTTTAGAGAAATACTCAGCCAGTCAGCATTTATGAATTCCTTCAGCAGCATCTGTGTCGTTACACAGTAGGTAATTAATCCTTATCACCAGTACATCAGTAAAATAACTATGGACAAATCGGTGAAACTAAATTATTTAGTCTGACAAAATGGTATACGTTCCAGCTCTCTACTGTTATAAGTAAAAAGCACAAAGCAGGGAGCTACACAGTTTAAAAATTCCATTTACCTAGTAATTGATATTACAAAAATCTTTCATCGAAATGATGAGGATATATAACTTACATTCTGAAGCCTTACAAGCATCCTCCCAAGATCTGTATAATCTTTACAGCGAGAAGACTCCATAGCAAACTCCTTCCACAGAGTGACGTTCCTAGCCGACTCTATCAGAGCCTACTTCGCCAGTAACACAAGTCATAAGAAGGGAGGAATGAATATCTGAGAATTAAAGGACAAAAGCACCTTTATCACCTGAAGGTGTAACTGGTCAATGATATTCAGCATGCCAACAGCAAGCTTCTGCATGATGAATCTACGTGCAACAGTCAAATCTTTGACCATTTGAACTCCAATCTCATGTGATGGGTGCACAATAGGCTCTGGCCTCTTGTCAATTGGACAAATAAGCAATGTGTCTGCCCATGAATAATTCTTCATGCAGGGAAAAAATATGACCACATAACTCTTCCCATCATGAGTAGGTTTTGCTTGAACAATCGCCAATGGCCAATCAGCCTTCTCACACTTAATCCCAGCTCGCCACTTTCCTCCCCACTGCTCTTGCAAAACAGAGAAATGGCAGAATGTAGAAATTGGCCAAGATTCAATTAAAAAGAAAAACCTCATTTCATCAGCAATCGAGTTAAGCCAAATTGTCCGAGACACGACATACTCTTTTAAAGAATAATAAGTACAAAGTCCAATTTTAGTCATGTCTTGTAAATGATTAGCAATTAAAGGGATTTATCAAATTAGAATTCCAGAAGGTGTCTGACATACATAACCAAGACATATGATGTATACGAACTTCTGAAGAAAATTGTGATTTGCATGATTGTATTATACACTACCTCCATTATGAATTGGGACAACTTACTTTTAAGTTTAACCCAAGCAGTGTTTTGAGAACGGCAAACAAGCATAAAGAACAGGAGTACCTTGACCCACAGCGCCATAGCTTCACCGCTGTCAGGCAATTTCAGATCCGCAGAATATAACTCTTTATTCTTAAAATCAGAAGAAATGCCACTTTCAACTGTATCAACTACTACTTGGGAGTTAGCAAAACTCACACCGTGCTCTTCATAAGAGTTCTGTAGACCTAAATCATCATCGTCGAACCCAGGAAAATCATTAGACAGATTGCCACTATCAACATCCATTTCACAACCCGAAGATACAATGTTCTGACTACTCGGAGATTTAAGTTCCTCGTCTGGTTCAAAGGTATCAAATTTCATTCTTTTGGAAGCCGAGACTTCATGGAAGGAAAATTGATCCACTTCTTTGCCTTCTAAGTGAAGTTGTTTGTGATTCTCAGTGGGCTTTGCTTCTTGATTGTATACGACATTCACCACTCCATTTTCTTGAGCATGATCAGATTCATCAGTTTGTCGGAAAGTAGAATGGGCAACCACTTCCATTTCACCAGAAAATCATTCAATGATTCTTTGATCAAGGAACACACCAGATTACTCCCCTCTTCAAATGAAAATGGTGAGAGTTGTACTTGTAATAAACAGCTGAAGACAAGAAAAACACATGCATGCTCATCAGTTATATCATTCTACTATTATTGATATCGAGTCATACTCAAATGATAACACGACTCATTACCACCAAAAAGAAAAAGAAAAAAAAGGACATACTGAAATGAAGACAACATCGATATTGTGTTGTAAAGATAAAATGCAGAAGATCATTCAAAAAAAGCAAATTCCCAGTCGGGAAGGTAAACAGTGAACACTGTAGACGAGCATATGCAACAGCAACTCCAATTATAATTCGGGATCCATTTTTTTCAATAAGCCTACTGAAAATTATGAACTACAGAGCATAAATATAGTGAATCAGTGATAGAGCAAGCAATCATGCAAACATTAGTTGCATTAGCATCCCTTATAACAAGCTTTACAGAACTATTAAAAAATGGTCTCTCACAAGAATGCTTAAAAAACTAGCTTTTGATAAATTATGTATGATTGTCAATAGTTGATTATTCAGGGAAAGTTATGAATAAATGACTAATCTATTATCCTCTTTTTTCTTGACAAAATGAACTCTCATAGAACAAAAATTGAACTTATGCCATAAATTACTTCCATTTATCTAATTATCTGAATCCAGTCCAGCCACAATTCAATACAAAGCAAAACAGATAACAACCTAGAGAACATACAGGCAAAATGGAATCGATAACCAGTCACATTCTCAAGTGGCATGTAGCCTCTATCAGTAAAATACAGAAAGAAATGAAACAATACAAGTAGGATACATCAATTATATAGACGAAATAAAAACACTGAAAAATCATCTTCAATGTGTGTATTAAGTACACCGATTGATAAACAGAATACATATTTATGAACAGATCATACGACACATAAGAGTCAAGGTGAACCTGGATGAAGGAAAGATAAAGAGAGGCATCCACATTTCTGAAAGTTCTAATCGTCAAATAACTAGTTCATAATATTACTACCAATTTTTGGTACAAATAGTTTGAAACCTGTTATATAGCTGAAACACGATTTATGGAGTATTATGATGTTAAAAATGATGAAATAAATACCAATTTAATTGCCTCAAGTAACATGCAACAATTGGTCAAACTACTCGGCTCCTTGTCCCTTGTCTAAACTCTAAGCAAGAACCAAATTTTTGGAAATCAATGACAATAACTCCCAGATATTGACATTAAATGTTAAACTGATTGACCAGATCTAAGAAATCGACAAAAGTCCATGGCACCTAAACCCTAACAATAAAGATCAAAGTTTTATTCAAATTGGACAATTTCAGATAAAACCAGCATGGATCTACAACATTTAGAACCCAAATGGACCCAGATCATCACCAATTCACCATGCACACACAAATCATGTAAACCCTGGATCCGGCCAATCCAATTCAGGTCCCATCAATAGAATTGTCAACAATGCCATGAACATTCGATTGCCCAACAAAATTGACTTAAAATCATGAAATGGGTTCATCATCAAATCCCAAAATTCGCCCAACAAGCCTGACATTGTCACACTTGCAACCCTGTTTCGAGATTCCTAAGGGTTTGTACAAGCAATGGGAACAAAAATATCACACAATATCAGAGAATATCTCATAAGTGGGCAAAGGCATCAAAGGTCCAGGACATGAAGACGTGACACAAAAGGCAGAGAACACAAAAGGCAGAGAACAATAGAACAATGGGCAAAGCAGAAAAATAAAAATGTTCATACAAGAGAAATATAGGGTTAATAAAAATTCGTGAGGGTACCTCTTTATTTTTCCATCGTTGAAATTGTGTGCTCCCCTTCGCTCCTCCTAATCTGTAACACGAACAATTAGGTTTATGGTACTTTACCAGGCAAAGACTTTTCCTTTTAATTTTAAGATAAAATAACAGTTTAGGGTAGTGATGTGGGTGTGGTGAGAGACGTGGGCGTGGCTTGGGTCCAAAACACACACACAAACAGGGGGTTGAAGATGACACACAGTGGGCTGAGGTGATGAAACGATTTTGATTTTTGGGTATGTGTTTGTTGTTGAAGGTGGAGAGAATGGCTGGGTACGAAGAGAAAGTCGTTTGTGTGTTTGTGTGTGGGGAGGCGAAAACCTAATTGGGGGAACGACGACGACGATTTTTTGGGTGTTTGATTGATTTTTGTGTGTAACAGAGAGGGTATCAGCACATAGTCTAAGGAGATTGGGTTTTCCTTTTTATTTTATTTTTTTATGGAATTTTTTTATTATTTGATGGGTGGATCTGTAGATGTGCAAGTTGCTTTCAGTTTTGTTTTGTGTAGATGTTCAAGTTGCTTTCAGTTGCCTGATTTTTTTGCTTTCAGTCTTAAAAATATTTTCATTTAATAAAATATCATTCTATCTAACAAAAATAATCCTGATATCAATATTGATTATAATGTTTATTTTTAAGTGAAAAAAAAACAATATGCACCGATCATCTCCTTGAACTAGACCAACTGATAATATATTTAGATATTCTTTATATCTCAATATAATAGTTTTAATTGAATCATAATTTTGTAAAAATATGTGTATATCGAATCTTATCTTTTTTTGTGATTTGACTTCTGTCATTGAAACAAACGAGCTTTATTTATAACAATTCGAAAAAACATGAATTAAATATTTTGTGACAAATTAAGAGTTATTTTATACTTTCATTGTAAAAATTATTTAAGTAACGACACGTTTACATATACATATGTACATTTCTTTTGAAATAAAATTTTATGTATACTTCCATTCATGATAAAACATTTAATAACCTTGATGACGATTTCTAATTCACACAATTTTATTGCTTAATTTGCACAACAATGGGAACTTGGAAGTACATGTTTCATAGTCACCTACTCACCTCAAACCCTTGACCCTTCCACGTTTCAAACTTTTCAAACCCCATCTAAAAAACGTATACGTTTCATATTATATATTATATTTTTGTATTTTTTTTATATGGACTATTACAGTATACCAATCACATTCTCTCTCTCTCCCTTATTCTCTCTCATAAACACCATTATCATTAAAAAATATTCTTTTTTATCAAATCTTATAAAAATTCAACACACATAAATTCACGTGTCGGATCAAACTATTCCTTATATTATATGACGGAACGACTAAAAAAAATACATATAATTTTTTGAACTATTCGACAAAAATATATATTGATGATCTTCTTATCAATTTTTTTTAAAATTATTTTTTATTTCAAAATAATGTGAGTTATGTCAAAAGTTAACAAAGAATATGTAGATACCTCTTTATAAATTTTTTTTACGGGATTTCATGTCTGAAAATATGATTTTTTTGAGATAAAAAAATCAAGTGCTTAGTTTAAAATTAAATGGAGTTATCTATCATCGCCTAATAATTCATTTTACATTTTAACTTTCGTGCTTTTGTATTAGTATCGAAATTTTGAAAATAAATATTCCCATAATCCTTATATTTTGAATAGTTCACAAATTTGACATATTAACTCTCGAAGAAAACAATTTTTCATTTTGGTAAAAATCATAAATAGATCATCTTTTTGAAACTTATTTATCAAATCGTCAATTTTAAATTTTCTTTTGATTTTTTTCTCTTTAAAAATACAAATAATCATCAAATATTCATTTTTAATCTCTCCTAAAGATTTAATTATATTCTTCCTAAATAAATCAACCCTAATTAATATTATAGTTCCTAATTTGATTTGATTTAGTCTGTCCACGACCGCCGACCTCCTTACCTCGTCTTCATCATCAACTCTCTTCATCATAAAAATGTCACGGCCATTTCACCTAATCAGAGATATACTCTTTACGCGATTTAATCATCGTGATTGTAGCATTTTGGGATCGAGTAGACCTCACTAACCGACATTATCTATGTTAGGTAGTTATCTCGAGCTGGTTTATATGTACGTATTTGAGGCGCTTTGCAATATATGTTCATAAAGTCATATATATAGATGATCAGAGTATTCATCACGATGACAACGAAACGGGTGAAAAGAGATGAGTTCGAGTCAATTCATTTCAGAGAAACTAAGGGAATGACATCAAGTTTAGAACTTTGGAGGGTGATAAATAGACGCATTGTTATGGTTTTGGTTTGTTATGATTTGTGTTTATTTTTGGGGATTGATTGATAGGTTTGTAATTTTAGGATATGCTATCTTCAAAGATGAATGAGAGACAGAGGGTGATGAATGATGCACTGTTCGGATACAATGTTTTCTAAATGTCAGTTTTGGGATGCACAATTCGACAAGTATTGTTCGGACGCGTTGTTGATAACGACGACGACGCGAAGACGGAGAAAGTTCTACAAGAGTTAGGATTTGTCGTTAACGATGAAACGTATCGGGAGCACTTTCGATGATGACGATGACGGGATGACGACGAGCTATCCAAAAATTAGATAAGGGTTTCATTGTACTTTTTTATTTTTTATTAATGTGATTGATTGATAAAATATTTTTTTCATAAATAAAAGATGTTAAATTAGAAAAACGATGATTAATTGATAAAACAATATTTTGACTTATTATAAATAAGTTTAAAAAAATGCTTTATTGATAATTCTCTTCTTATTATGTGCCTCATAATAATAATAATAATAAAACATCAAAAAAGATAATATGTTCATTTTATCAGATCATATGTTATTTTCAACATTTAAAAAAAGATCAAGTTATATGCACTTTCCCTTTTCATTTCAAAAAGTTACACCCATCGCTAGGCATTGGCGCTGAACATGAACAAACCCTTCTTTTCAAATCCCTATCCGCCCCTTCTCTGCATCACATTCCCTCAATCCCGTTTAAATTCGCCACACACCAAACAGATCGAAACCTAACCCTCTTATCGGTTTGGCTTGCGTTCGATTCCAAGCATGATGATTACCGCAGTGTGTTTGTTGAATTGCCCCAACGAGGACCAAACCGTAGAGGTCTCTTTCGATCGCTCCGTGCCATTTGGGAGATCAAATCGAGAAGGATCCGAAACCCTCGATGTGGAAATATTGCTCGGCGAGGCTTTGTGGTGAGTGTCCTTTCACTCCATTTGACTTCTTTCAAACTTGTGAATATCCAATGATGCATTGAGTAGAGTTGAATGACGCTGATTGTTCGTATGAGAATGCGATGCCGAATTGATTCTGTCGAAGTTTGGCTTTGAAAGCATGGTGTCTTTTGTTTTGGTTGTTGGAGGTGGGGATCAGGGAAGTTATCAAGAAACTTGTTACATATACGTTTACGCACCTTCTGTAATCTATTCACACGTTTGGTCAAGTTGGTTTCTCAACAGAACTTAAGCCAACCATCAATGAGTTGCTAATCCTATGTCATGATTTTGAGCGCGATGTTACCACTTAACTAGACGTAGTTCCTAGTATGATACTCCTGTGTGCATGCCTATAGAAGTTGTCTGGGCTTTGTAAGCGTTATCGGGGGGAAATGTTTTTTCATGCTCTAGCTTCACCTGATGCTCGGATTAGCAACTACTCAAACCGCCCTGTTACACAACATGACTGACTAGTTGTATGTCTGTTTGGAAAATAGTTGTGCCACCGGGAGCCTTGCATCCTTTGTTGACCTTGGGTGTTGGCAGTTATGATGAGCTAAGTTAAGATCTCTGCAGGGCATTCGTTGGATGATTGAATTTCTACTTTAGGTCATCTACTTACTGGCAACCAGCCGATGGCGTATTTAGAGATAATGAACCTAACTATATGGCTCGTGATACTTGTTAGTTAGATACAGGTGGAGTGGTAGACTTTTTTGAAGAGAGACTTCATCATAGGTGTATTTCTGTCAACGCCCTCTCAAAATCCTCCTATCCTAACCATGATAGGTTCTTACCAGAAAAGGAGAGGGATCTTATGCCCTACGAGTTAGATTCTCCTCTAAGCATCAAGATGGAATCCCAACTAACTGTCGCTCAACTTTCTTGAAAATCCTTCTAAGATCCACCTCCTTGGCTCCTCGTATAATAATCTTACGCTCATAGTAGTCACACTATTCCATGTCGAGCGATCCATCATAATCTCAAACTTCTGTTTGAAAACAGAAGCCTTAAATCAATCGAAAGTTTGACCACCTCTAGCTCACGATCTAAAGCCAGCCACCGCTTCACTAGCTAATCCACTAATTTACTGGCTGTGATTAGTTAGTGATCAACTGTGTCTGACATTTGTGTCAACTGTCAACATTTCGTGGTCTCCTCTGTTGTAGTTATCTCATCTTCTATTGTGCAGTTGTGCTATCTCAATCTACCCAATAATATTGTCTGCAGATCACATTGCGAACATGACATTTTCCTATAAAGAGGCTCATGCTATTCTCTACCAATCCTTAATCGGTTTCTAATTATAGAAAGATCTCGAGTAGTTACTTTTAAACAGGATGGGCTCAAGGAGTAGCTAAAATGTTCGACTCTTAGGAGGACAGAGCTTAGTGTAGAAAATCTAAGCACCAGGAATTTTTGACATGTTAGATTTTTAAGTGGAAACAAATAGTGAATGGCTAGAACAAACTGCACATTGGTTCCTTTTTACAACCAGGAGTCACATACACATTAATAATCGCATTTGGTAATTTACTGATGACACTGGACCAAGATGCAAGTTTCACAGGGCGAGGACCAAAACAATAATCGGGCATCCTCGATTGCAAAATTCTTGTATTGGTATATATATAGGTGATTCCAGCAAGAACTAATGGATAAGCTGGATGATGTTGACTCGCTATGCTTCAGCCATAACCGCTCAACTTGCAGGCAGCAGGATAACAGGGGGTCAGGGCAATGAGTATAATTTTACCACAAGTATCTTCACTGTGTCGATTGTGTTTTTATTCTATCCTCTTATTATTTTTTCCTTCAAGATTACCGGGTTGAAGTAACCAGATTATTAAATGCTGGTACTGTACTAGTTTATACTAAATACATAGCAGACCTATATGATATGTATGCATAGCAACAAAAAATTGAAGCCTTCTAGGTAACATGTGAGCAGGAACATAGTATCATGGTTGCTGGTTTGACGAGTTAATTTCAGTTTTACTACTTACATATAGCACGATTTTCCCTTTGGGAGCATCGGCATTGCCCCAACCTATGGACATACAGAAAATATTCACCATGACTCCGATATTGACTTGGTTTTTTTACAGTGTGTGAGTTGCTTTAAACAAGGATTGAGTATCTTCAGTACATCATCTCAAAATTTGCGAGATGGTTATGCTATCTGACCCCTGGTGCACCACAAAGTATGGATTTTCCCATTTTCCTGCTTCCATGACAAAGTTGAAGTTCGTTGTATTTGCCTCGACTCTATGAGGACAAGGATAAGTAATCATGTTCTCGTAGTTTACGATCAGATCCTGTACTATCGAGATAGTACAGGATCTGATATTTTGCAAATATCTGTCCATTTTGACAGTGCAGGGCGCAATGAACAGGAGATCTTGGTTTCGTTTTGTATCATGCAAATTCGAGATACTACTTTCCTGGTGTGCTTACTATCACCAAATTCCCATCGGATTGAACTATCGCGCCTGCATTTGGGGCTCATTAATCTTGCACAAGGCCTGGAGAACGAAATTTCACAGGTTCGTTTTCCTTTTAACTTGTCATATCCATATCATGCGTATGGCAGGGGGCAGCCAACGATTGGAAACACCTTTTGTTCTTGTCATATCATTGGCCTTGACTTGTTTGTCCAATAGTCTTTTGAAGCACATACTTTTCATTCTCATTTTCTTTGGGCTCTCGCCCCTTTACTGGACTTCTTTGGCACACCACAGCCCGACTCTACCTGTTTGTTTGTGATTCCCTTCCAACCCCTTATTATCTCTTTTCTTAGCCATCTCCTAGAGCCGTGATCCTCTTTTTTCTCCGTGATCGCGAGATGTGCACAGGAGGATATCTTATCATATAAGTTGAATGAAGAATTCGCGAGTCATTTTACCTATCCTATTAGGTTGAGCAAGATTTGGTATTTGGTTATGTAGAAACCGTTATAGCGTGTAACTGGACTCCAGCTGTGTAGGGGACTATAGTGGCGATATATCTCATTGACATAATTGTAAACGACGCCCTTGTAGAAACATTAAAATTTTACATCCCTCGGATATCAAAGAAAATCATCCCTCTAATACTACCGCGCTGCTACCAAAAAAGTAGTAGGAAAGGAAGTTGTTTTTTAACGACATAATAATTTATGTGTGTGTTGAATTTGTATGAAATTTGATTGAAAAAATATTTTTTTGATGATAGTGAGATTTATTATAGTAATTATGAGAGGAGATAGTGGATGTATTGATGATTATTTTTAAAAAAATTAATATAAAATTATTATTTAATATAATATATCAAATAGGGTGGTTATATTAGGAAATGAGGGATATCTTTGGCTTTTTGCTTTAACCTTTTAGATTAGTAGCAGTATTGAGCACGTGAAGATGGCGACAAAAAGAAGGGAGCTGACCTTCTTTGCTCGCACACGCACCCCAATCTTTTCACTTCCTTGATCGGTGTTACTTTGAAGAGGTCAATACCAATTTCCTTTCCTTTAAAACATAATCAAATTTAATCCTTGGGCAGTGCCGTGGAAACTTGGCAAGTTAGCATTTGAGCAGCCATATTCTTTTCGATTAAAACAGACATTTTAAACAATTTTTTTATTATCTGCTAGTACTATCATTGCTTTCAACTGATATTAATATACTTCTTTGTTTGTTCCCTGCTCTCTACTTAAACCACGTTTTAAGAGGTTGAGGGTAATCTCATAAAGAAACAATGTGAAAAGAGAATGTTACAACAATGATTTTTGAACAATATCTCCTATCCTGTAATATTTTTCAAGTTCTTTTTAGTTCATTGATCAGATTCTATTGATCTCAGTTTTTTTTAATTTTTCATTTTCTGTTAATCTCCATGGATTCTGAGGACAAACATTTATCTTTTAGATGCTTAGAGCAACTAAAACGATGTCATATTTTGCAGTTTTACCCACTGCAAAGCTGCTGTTTTGGAATGTTCTGGAGACTGACTCCTTCAATTGGGGCGCAATGGTCTCAAAAAATGCCACCAAATCTGTAGGGCCTTGAAACGAAACTCCCCTGTTCAAGTCCCATATTGACAGGCTCAAGGAAAAAAATAGAGCAGATGCTTATGTTAGATGACGTCAAAGTGATGTTTTTCATGGAAAAAATACCAATAGCAAAGAAAATAATGAATAAGTAATAGATATAGGCAAAACTCAATATTCATTATTTGTGGACTTGAAGCTCTAAAATTAATGAGGTTCTCTAAAAATACTTTGGAGGTAGTTTTTCTGAGGCTTGAGTGTGTAATAGTAGATGCTCTCAAGGACAACTGGGCATCTTTCATCAGTCCCTCAATCAAAAAGGGGTGAAGGGTAACAGAGATTTATACAAAGGGCAAGAGCTCTCTGCTTTTCTCCAGCATCCAGTGTTACTTTTGTCACTCTCTTTTTACTGTCACCTCTTATCCCTTTGAGAAGCGGGGATGGTGAGAACTGAGTACACCTCCCGTCCGTTTGTTTCATATATTGGTCCCTTTTTGTTCATATGTATATAATTGGATCAAGCTATCGAAAGGAAAGGAAAGAAAATAAAATAAATTTACCCTCTTCAAATAATTTATGTGATCGTTGAACATCTCTAAACCAATCCTGCATGTGGTGTGCCCTTGGTAGTATGAAATTGCAAATTACTAAACTCAAGTTGAACTAAAATAAGACGAAATCTTTATCAAGGTCAGTTCGGCAAAGCATTAGAAGAATTAGCATATGTCTATCGTTTATGATTTTTGACGAACATTTTTTCATAGTAAGTTTTAAAGTTTTTCGAACCTTTATGAAATGTGTCATTTAAGATAATCAAAAATTATTCACAGATATGATTAATAGATAATTATCATATTTGACATCATTTAGAAGTTTATTTGATCATCTTTGAGATTAGAGTTTAAGACAAATGGCTCTCTAGCTCTTCTTATGAATTTTTTTTTTAAAACTAAAGCTCTTCCTATGATGTTAGCTTGCTCGACTCCTCGCAAATTGTCTTAAGAGATCCATTTTACCAAAATGTGAAAGCATAGTCTGAATTTTAAGGGCATTTATGGCTCCATACCAGGTCTCTTGTCAAGTAACTATCATGCCAAAACAGAAACCACCTTCTTCTACTATAGTCAGTGTCTGCATTACAAAAGGGTAAGCCCTAGAGGTCCTTCAGAAAACGAAACCAATCCCCATATAGGACAAAGAAGGGAACCCTTTGCAAGGAACACGACAGAGGCAGAGAGAGACTTCCACCAACTCCTTCACTTGCTTCCCAACAAGAAAATAGAATGTGGTTTTGGTTGTTGAAACATCCACTTGAGAGTTGAGGGTTTCAACTTCCAATTTATTAATCTGATGAGAGTGAGTTCACACTTCGATTCCATGCTTTCACATATACTCTTGTATTCATCTTGATCCCATTTGTCTCCTAGTACATCTCTCACATTGCTCTTGCCTCTAAGTGCCCACTTCTTGGTACTTTGACATTTACAGCTCTGGGGTTTGCCATTGTTGTGTTGTGCCAAGGCTTTCTCCAACTAAAGCTTGTGAACAATGTTCTGCTCCTTTTCATGGAAAAAGGTCCTACATTTCTCAAAGCTAAAAAGTTCAGTCACCCTATCCTCTCTCTGTTTCTCTTACTTTGAGATACAAGGAGTCCAACGGTTCCAATGTCAATAAAGGTTGAGTATTGGGTTTAGTTGTCATCATAACTTTGATGGGTTTGGTTGTTTTTCCACCGTTGTGCTACATTTTGGTAGCTTCAAAGCTCTTTGCCCCAAAAGAATGATTCTATCATTCTCCCATTGAAACCATAATTGAAAGGAGTAGTGGTGATTTGTGTCATTTGGGCTTGAGGGGTTTGTTTAGCTTGGAGAGAGTAATCAGAGTTGGCATTTTGGCAAGTGCTCTATTCTGTTTTGATCCCTGCAGTGCACCGATTTGTAGCTTGGGTTTTCGATTTGTTGGCTGCAAAAGGATTGGGTTTGGTTATCAGTGATGGGGTTGGAAGATGGAAGAGATGGTAACATGATGAAGCACAGTGACAACTCAAAGCATAAACGTTCCAGGAGGTACCTGTGTAATACAATTTCTTTTTCCCCGCTTTATTGGCAGCGTTTATCAACTTTGAATTGCTAGTTTTCGGTAATGTGATTAGGTTAATCTAATTTCTAAGTAGATAATGTTGGCATCTTCTTTGTGTAATTACTAGCCTGACATTAATTTCTCATTCTAGTTTGTGTTCTTAGCTATTGAGTAAAAGGGGTTTTGCTTGAGGGTTTTGTCAGGGAACGTAAAAATGATTGCTTTAGTGTTACTTACATTTACCTCACGTAGAGCCTGATATAAGCGAAACCTTTAGCACTAAGCAAGTAAGCAATTAAAGAAAAGCTTCGACTGATGTGGAGGCATGATTAATATGGAATAATGTTTAACCTGGATGTCTTTAAGGTTTTGCCATTAAGTTGATGCCCTCTATAATCAGGTGGATACTTCAATTTATCTCATCTTGACCTTAGATTCTGAAATAATGAAGGCTAAAAGCACTTCAATAATTTTTTACAATTGCTTTTATGATTCCAACTTTTACTGTGAATGAAAGATTACAGAGTGCAAAACAGACACAAGAATATGTTGTATCATATGGATGTCTAAAGAAGCAAATATTGTTGATAGTAGAGGGAAAAATGAAGTTAGCTGCTTTATAGCATTAGTGTTTTCACTAAGCCTTTGTTGCCATCTTATGAATTTCAGCTTTTCCTGTGAAGAGAATGGTTGAGGAATGTAGCTTTAATGGCCAGATTGAAACTCCGACTCGGTTAAAGTTAGTGAGTTGCGCCCGCTATTGTGCTCTTTTGCGATGGTACGATTTTCCGAAGTAGTGGATAGGAATTATGACACAAAAGCCCGAGTATCTTATTGGTGGATGGAGTACCTGCTTTTCTGGATTTTGTATACAGCACGTAACATGAAGGGCTTTTAGATTTGTTGTAAGATTGCTCCACATAGTTGCTTTTGTCTTGTTGATCTTTGTTGAGTAATGGCTTTGTTCATCAAATGAGCTCTCAAGTCACGTCATTTGTCGGGTGCTCATATGCGACATTGATATGTAATCAGGATATGGGGAAGCTGGATTGTTCTGCTGATTCTGAGATAAAGCAATCCCCAAATGTGGAGTCTCGGAGTAAATTGAAACAAGAGGTATTCAACAGACTTATGAAAATCCGAGTAACTTGGTATTTTACACTATGAAGCCTGAAATCATATTTTGCTTTGGAATTTGGAAATATTATGTCTACTTACCCTATTTCTTTTCTATGGTGTTTTGGTAATTCTTTGATGTAGATTATGGGACTTGAGAAAAGACTACAGGGCCAAATAGCTGGTCGTCGTGCTTTGGAAAAAGCACTTAAATCTGGATTTGTTTCCATTGGCGAAGCTTCATTGCCAAAGGTATTCTATCCTGCTATTTATTTTGCAAACGAAGTCAGAATTCCTTGTAGATTCACTTGATCAAGCATGAAATATTATTGTTTGCTTGGGTCAATTTGCCAATTTAGGATTGCCAATCTGTAATTTGGATTATCTCGTAATTGGTTCTTGTCCTTCAGTCTGCGACAGAGTTGATCAAGGAGATAGCGGTACTGGAAATGGAAGTTGTGTATTTGGAACACTATCTTCTCTCATTGTACAGAAAAACCTTTGATCAACAAGTTCTCCCTGTCTCTCCCACTGTCAAGGAACAGAAGCCAAAATCCTCTGTGATGATCCATAGACAACTGTTTGTTGATGATGCTGCGGTTAATTCCTCTTCAAAGATTGAAAGTGCGGCAATTAGTTCAGGCCCTAGATCACTTTCTAATAACTGGACAGAGCGTAGAGGTACTAACGTGGAAGATAGGATATTGGCCTCTGGTGTTCATCGCTGCCACTCTTCTTTGTCACAACGCTCCACTTTGGTAACATCAAATTCTATGATGGACTCTCTATCCCGGGCAGTGCCTTCATGTCACTCGCAACCGTTATCCATGATGGAGGTAAGAATGCTCCGAGAAACTGTTTTGGTTTTCCTCTTAAATTTTTGCTAGTTGTCCATAATTGTGCACATGAAGTACCAAAAGGAAAACTATTACTCCTATAAAGCTTGACAACATTATAGGATGAGATCACTTCAATTCAGCATTTTAAGATTTGTTTTCTTCATGTCCAGTATGTGGATGAACTTGTATGCATCCCTTTTTATCTCAAGCGTGGTGTTGTAATCTTATGACCCGCATATTTTCATTCTTTAAATGGTTTCTATGTTTCCAGTATGCTCAGAGTGGCATATGATAATTCTTGCTGAGCATCTTAATACCCACATTCCTGATTATGCTCCAGAAACACCAAACACGATTTCAGAAGCTATGGTCAAGTGTATGGCAGCAATATTCTGCAAGTTTGCTGAACCACCTTCGTCACATAATGGACTCTCCTCACTAAACTCATGGTCATCCTCAATGGCTGGATTTTCTCCGCAACATCCATCAAGTGTGTGGAGTCCAGTGTTTGGCAGGGATTTGTCTCATGATACATGCCTAGATAACCCTTTCAATGTGGAAGGGCTTGAAGAATTTAGTGGCCCTTACAGCACAATGGTTGAAGTGCCATGCATCTATAAAGAGAGACAACAGTTGGGAGATGTGGAACAGATGCTTCAAAACTTTAAGTAAGATATGGAATTTATGTTTCACGTGTCCTTAATTACGAAGTTAAACTGTGAAGTTCCTGTAACTTATCTGATTGGTTGATATAGGTTGCTCATAAGGCGGTTGCAAGACATAGACCATAAGGAAATGAAACACGAGGAGAAGTTGGCATTCTGGATCAACATTCACAATGCTTTAGTGATGCATGTAATGGTGATTTCACTTCTATTCATCAAACTGCAACACAAGTTCATGTGTTATCAATTTATGATATGCCCTTTGTTGTTTGATAGGCTTTATTGGCCTATGCTATTCCACAGAACAGTGTCAAACGACTATTTCTACTATTAAAGGTGAGGATATAGAGCTTATTCTATCTACCAAAATGAAACTGTGGTGGTGTTTTTCTGACAGTTCTATATCTGTGCAGGCTGCCTACAATGTCGGGGACCATGTCTTGAGCGCTGACACGATACAAAGTGCTATTCTTGGATGTCGCATTGCTCACCCTGGACAGGTTTCTTCGGCTTACTATCATACTATGGGTTTTTACGTATTTAAGACATTCTTTTTTAGCTTCATTGTCGCATATTTGTCGGATTGAACTGCGTATGTTTCCTCGTATTGTCCTTCCAATGAAAACATTGAGGAAGATCTGTATCAAGTTTTCCTTGTTAGATTCCTTCAGGTCTGAAGAGGAAAGGCAGAATGTAAATTATTACTTCCTATGAATGGGGGCTTATACGGCTTTGTCGTCCTTTGCTGTGGCTTCGGATATTGCTTGCTCCTAGGACAAAGCTTAAAACGGCAGATGAACGCAAAGCGTATGCACTAGAGCACCCAGAACCTCTTCTTCATTTCGCACTCTGCTCAGGAAGCCATTCTGATCCTGCGGTACATAATCTAACACGCTTTAAGCATTTCATGTGAATATTGACAACATATTCATCCAAAACTTGTACATTTCTTTGTTTCCTTTCAGCTTCGTGCATACACACCCAAGAGAGTGTCCCTGGAACTGGAAGCAGCGAAAGAGGAGTACATTCGTGCTGCCTTTGGCATGAGCAAAGATCGCAAAATTGTTTTACCAAAGTTAGTTGAGTCATATGTGAAGGATGCAGGTCTTTGTACTGGTGGACTGATCGAGAAGATCCATCAATCTTTGCCTCAAGAGATGTCAGCTAGAAAAATCACGCAAGAACATCAAGTGGATGCCTCATAATTTTGCTTTCCGATATCTGATATCGAAGGAGCTGGTGAAAACAGAACCCTGAAGTCCTTGATATAGTGCATAGCGTGATGATTTTTGTACAGCAAGTTTGATGTTCTGGAGGTGCTTTGTAAGCGATTCATTTCGGCACCCAAAATGAAATGCAGGCGTAAGTACGAACTCTTTTTATATACTTATCTTTGTTTGATCAATTCGAATTCATTTGCTCGGAGCATCAATCAACAAAGAGTTCCTGTCTAATCTTCACTTAAAAGATCTTGAGTAGTTCATATCGCTGGGGTGTGGTCATAGCCAGATCTGGATTCTCGCAACAAGTACTGATATCAGTGTCTTGATCGAGCACAAAACTTTACATAGATTTTTGAAACCAAACATGGGTAAAATTTGCCGATCTTCACTGTAATAAAGTGCGAATAGCAACAGTCAAATTCCTTGTTACAACCTAATTGACACCAATTAGGAGTACCACAACTATACGTTACATTGGCACCGTTCTATTTGCCATGCCTAAAAGAGACCTTGAGATCATCAATGCAGATGTTGGAACTTGCCTTGATAGCAAGAGCACAAAGATCCTCTAGTGACAATGGTCTCTTGGATCTACCCTCAGGCATCAAGAAGTACAAATGGCCCGGCTCGAGAACATCTGGATCCGACAAACAGGGCACGAACGAGTCGATCAGCATCGTCTCAGCACTGCAAACGAAACAATTCGGATTCGACGATGTCACTTCCCTAGCCGAGATGGGTCCATCGAACTCCTGCAGCTCACCATTGATATCCACCACTTTTACAAAATTGTTGGCTAGTGATGATGCTGATAATGATCTTGTTCGTTTCTTCGATGAGTGATCTTGGAAAAGTGTGATCTTCTTAGAAGCACAACCACCCATGAGATGATGGTAAAAAAAAATGAGAATGATGAGTGATGAATGAGGACCTGATCAAGATATGTTGAATATATGAAGAATATGAAGTGATTTGTGTATGTGTGAACAATGCATGTGAAGTGGGTTTCCTTTTGGTGGGTGATTAATTATGGAGAATTTTCCGCGTTGTGTTGAGTTTGGTTTGGTGTTTTGGTAAAAGTCTAAAAGGGTGCAACTGGTAGCGGTTGATCCAAGTTGTAGCCTCTACCTCACAATAAGGGTCTTTGATTTTTTACTAGAAACGTCTTCTAAGAAGTCAAATAACAGCGTGAGACAACCTAAGGTCATCCATGATGGTACGTCTTTAAAACGACAGGGACCATTCACATGTATGTCTTGTTTTGAGTGCATAGTTGGTGTTGTTGTGACAGCCATCTACCTGCAGTACACGAGAATAAGATGTAGCATTGATCTCATGATTAGGAGGAAGTATTGCTTATCATCGAATCAATTCTTGTTGTTAGATATCTTCTGAACACTACAATGACATGAAACATTGTATCCATTCTATATATCTTTATGATTTTGCCGTTCTCACATGTTTAGAATTTGTCTGCAATTATCCACTCGTTGTTAAAACGATTCAAACAATAGACTCTGTTGTGTACCTAATTCCACTAACCCGTGTGTAACATAGTTGGTCATAGCTTTGCATCCTCCCTAAAAAGTAAAAACAATGAGAGATCTCGGCATGCCTATTATGTGTGATGGTTGACCATTTTCCCGCACCATTGTAGGCTCTCAGAGCTTTAAAATACGATATACCGAAGTTTATGTACACATACCAAACTCAGGGTAGCTATAGACTTGAATTCTCCATCTAAAGCCAGTAACCATACTAATTCCTGAACAAGATGGACATGATGGACCGGGATACTGATAGGGAGCATGACTCGCAAATAGCAACAATGTTGTTGACAGGAGTGTTACTTTGAATCGATACAAGTTATGGACCATGTTTATCGATGTTGCTCGAACATTACAAGACGGTAAATTAATCCGTATGTCAGTAAATTCATCACGGTAAGTTTATTTTTTTGGTCGCATTTGGATTAGGGGTATGTCAGCATCGACATAGTCACATAATCATGGTTAAAACAAGTAGTTAAGAAAAGAGCAGTAACTAACATCATAATGTTGCCACATTAATGAAGTAAATTCACGTGATCCGCCGACGTATTTATAATTCGTGGATAAGAAGATGACTTGCAACATCCCACGTGCCACTTTAATATCTATAATTGCGTGAAAATTATTAATGTTGAGCTTGACAAGTTATTTGGATATTAATTCAGGATCTCATGGTTGTTTCTTGTATTAGGTGGAATTGTTTCAGTGCTAAATTATTTCTCTTTTAATCCTGAGATTAGGAATTCAACATATGAAACATCAACCAAAAAAAAATAAAAATTCTATTACTTGATGAGATTATATGATGACATTAAAAAAAAAAAAAAAAAAAAAAAACT
>LIEC01009632.1:0-37496 GCA_001925005.1 Drosera capensis | reverse complement strand
CATTCCTTACCATGCAAAGAGGAAAGATAAGCCAAAGAAGAGAAGAAAGAGAATTTGAGGAAAAGAGGAGAAGGTAGGTGGTAAGGGGACAAGGATCCTTCACCATTAATAGGATAAAAGTGATCATATTGATTAAAAATTTTGTAAAAAATTATAGATTCTGATATAAGTTTTGGTTTTAATATATGTTGAAACCTCATATGTCTATCTCTAAATAAAGTTGATAAATCATGATTTGAAATTGTGAATCTCAAGACATAAATCAAAACATACGGTTACGTCAACCTGTAAAAAACTGATTACTTGGCTGATTTTGTGACTTGATATGAAGTTACATAGTATGAGTTCGAAGGCAAGCCTTATATAACTGAAAAGGTATGAAAGTTTAGTTTTCAGAACAGTTTCAAATAATTATTTGGGATTATGTGTAAGCATTTATGAGCTGATTAGTAATAAAAGGTCTAACTGTTTGATTTATAAAAAAACTTAAATTAAAATGAATAAGCTACTATTATTCGTAAAGATTTATGATGAAAATATTAATTCAATGAAAAGATTATGGAGTCTACTTTATCTATAATTTTATGGAATAATTTTTGGAGTTATATACAAGAAGTTATAGATTTAAATACGTCCAAAAGTCATGTTGGACAGAATCTGGGACACCCATTCCAGAGGCCGGAAAGCTCGTTCCAAGGGCTGGGACACTTGTTCCAGAGACCGGGACACGCATTCCAGAGGTCAGGATATCCGTCTTAGAGATCGGAATGTCGTATCATAACTTTCTGGATCAGAAATGATCAGTTTAACCCGAAAACAAATCCGAATGTTCACAACTACTTCTAGTAATATTCAATATATAAAATCATTATTATGAACAATCAAAATACTCAGGATCATGTCATAATATTAATATGATGGTATTTCACGAAATACGATGAAATATGTTTAACTCCGTAACGTGAACAAACATTTCTAAGGGAATGTATTAATATATGAATCCTAATATGTTATAGGAGTTGGAAACGCTGCTTGTTGATAGATAAAGGAAACGTCGAGTGCGTGTGTGTGAAAAGTGACGTAAGAAGATAACGTTTAGAACTGTAATTTATGATGACGCATGCTAGTATACCAAGGTGTATATAGTTATGTGGTGGTTTCTGAGAAATTGACATTAAATATGTTCCGACGTACCTTATTTTCGGTCAATTGTTGTATGCCATGATAAGATAATGTGTATGTTTGTGTTATACCTTGTTTGCTGGTATTAAGAGGATTGGTGAATGAAAAAAGTATAAATCCATAATTGGTGGGATAATTTCATGGTATAAAACACAAAGAACGTTGTGTCTGTGGCATGTGTTATACAGTGACTTGGTGATAGCATTCTTTCATTGACCTTGTGAGGTCGTTTTGGTATGAGGGAAATTTATTGCGCGAGACCATGAGCTCCAGTTTGGCTGATCTTCTTTTGCGAACGTCCCTTTAACTAAAATTGAATAAAGCTTGATAATTTGAAATTGAATAAGTCTCGTCAAAAATACAATTATAATACTGAGGGTATCGATTTTTCTGAGTTCACTGTGATTTTGAAATAATAATTGTAAATATTATATTGACATAATAGTTCCAGAGTGCAGAAACAAATGATCTAAATGATCATTTTTTTTTACCTTCTTCTCTCTGTTCTCTTAAATGATATGTTGATTTCAGAGTACTGAAATATATGATATAAGTGATCAAACCTTTCATCTTTTTTTTCTCTCATGCATCCCTTGAAAAGGGGATGTTACATGAGTTCCTATAACTTACGGAAACTATTTTTTTATATCTTTATATATATATATATGATCAATTCTTGTAGGAGAAACAGAGGGAGTATATTTTTATTATATTTTAATTCATGTATTATGATAAGGTTTGTATAAAATGATTGCCTCGACAAATCCGACCAGGTCAAACCTACCTTTCATTTATTTGCTGCGGGACGGAACTATTATAATTATTTAAGCCAGTCTTTGATTAGAGGAAACTAAAGAAAATATTAGCAAAATCTGTCCCATAATTCACATAACAAACTTTAGACAAACCAGTTACAGCGGCAAACCTTAGCAAAGGTAAGCGCTTTTTTATAGAATATAAAGTGAATTAAAAGGGAAAAACCAACTTTGATCATGAAAGCTGGTTCCTTGACGATCGGGTTATTTCTTATACTCTTTCATCCCGAAAATATTGAAACAATGTTCAATATTGGAACAATGTTGTCGTAGTGCAACTGTATTGACATGCATATTGTACAAGCCTTAAGGAAGTCACTGATAGTTCAATGAAAAACTTGATTCAATCACTGAAGCACTAAACTCCGTTAGTTTTATGTCGATTAGTATCAACACATTGATCTCGATACGATGAATGTTGGTCCACAATGAGGCATTGTCAATAACACAATAATAATAATCAGCTTATGCATTTGAATTTAACGACTCAAATGTTGTGTTAAACGTATGTGCTTTTTATAACAAAGGAACTATCTAGTTGTCGTGGATAAACTATAGTCAAATACTAACCACCAACCATTAAATTGATTAGGCTACGTAAGCTCCTTATTAATTATCCTAATCTAAACTATATCTATTAGAATGGTGACAAAGGGATGGCCACATGGCCAGCAGAGGCCGTCTAACGAACCTAAACCACTCATTTTCATTTGTCGATACTTTATGGTTTTACCCCTTTTTTGTTGTACTTGAGAGTTATAATCGATCGCCTTTTCTTAATAACTCGCCCTTCCCGTTATTGTTGAGACATAGTGATCGTGTGGATAAGTGAAGATGTACATGTACGTTAAGATGGTGTGCTAGAGAAATCCGAACAATATTTTCAAAATATTTATAGAGTAGTAAGTTGGATAATTGGAACTTGAGGCGTTGCGGAGTAAGTTGGATAATTTGTAGTAGTATTATGTAATTTGTCCTAAATTAAAAGAAAACCCCTTAATCTTATACATGTGATCGTTACGTATTGAATTTGGTATTCTATGTACGAAGTCCGTTGCAAGTGTCCTCGCCGCAGGTCGAAATGACTTTCAAATTGCAGCAACAAAGAGTTGCAGAGCAAGAAGTTCCAGAGATATTTTGCAAGCTTTCCAAGAGACTCTGCAAGGAGTGTTTTTAGGTTGGTGTGAGTTCTCTTGAAATCAAGTAGGCATTGAACGGGTGAGTTACTTTGGCAAAATGACACGATAGGTGGTCGTCCGAGATGTCCCGAGTGTCTCCTTTAATTAGGAGTATGAATTGGATTGGATTAAAATCCATATTCAATCCAACTTAAAGTGTAATATTCTGAAAATTTAAAAAAAATAAATAAATATTTTTGTAGTTAGGATGAGATGTTTTTTTTTTTTTTCGATTTGATTTGATATGAAAATCTCGTGAAAATCTTAACTGTTTTCGTAAATATCTCAACAATCTTTGAATCAGAGATTATTTTTCTGGAATGCATTATCACAAACACATTGTGTGCACACATTTGAAAACTCGAAATCTCGAAATCTGACCGAGCAACGATGAGTTTCAGAGATGACAATGAAGCAAGCAGCGGAGCAAGCGATACCATTAGAAACCCCAGCCGGCCATCTTTCGACGTCGTCGCCCAAGGCACCCTCGCCGACACCCTGTCCCTGTTTTTCGATCAGATCCTGCGCCGCCCTCACCAATGCTGCCTCTCGCCAGACCAATCGAGCAATCCACATGAACCACTCGGCGATGACCTCGCCAACGATGCCCGTCCCTCGACGGCGCTTTCCCGACGCAGGAAACAACAAGAGACAGCCGGCTTCAGTCCACCTCAACAAGATACGACGGTCGTGCATGACGATGTTGGCGTCCTCGATCTCGCCTGCCTTTCCCGATCCAAATCCGGCACACCAAACCTTATCGACCCTAGTCGAAGCTTCTAGATGATGGGAAATACCAAGAACGACCGAAATTCGGTGAACCAAGGCCTGGTTCGACCATCCTCGTCCGGCGACAATGCACCTCGCACCTTCCCCGATTCACCATGTCCACCCCTGGCCTTGGCAGCCTGAAGGAGAACAACTGTGTTGCTGGAAAGAAGGCGATTCTGGAGACGGTAGCTAGAGTGAAACCTAAGAACGAAACAAAGGAAGAGAAGTCATTCCAACTTCATGATGTTTTCAGTTTGGGTAGTGAGAACCGTGCCGATGATACAGCAATGCTGATAGATCGAAAGGATAATGTCTTCATCATATCAAATGCCAAGTCAAAATATCCAGTGTTGCAGGTGGATTTGAAATTGCCATCAGATCTGGTGGTGGTAATTGTAACCGCTACTTGTGGTGGAATTGCATTTGCTTGTGCTGGACAGCCGGTTATTACAGGCTATCTGCTTGTTGGTTCTATTATTTCCCTGGCGGCTTCAGCTTCGTTAGTGAAATGGTGCAGGTAGAGACAGTTGCTTAGCTTGGTTCAGCAACAGGTGTATATAAAACACTAGTAAAGTACCTGGTTGGACTGCAACAAGTTGTATTGGATTTCATTCGGCAAATAAATGATGATCAGGGGCCCATGGAAGAACAGAAACAACGATAGGGGCGACCTTTATACAGCCTTACAGCAATGGTGCTCTCCATTCGGTAGGTTACTTTCTTGTTATGGGCCCAGTTCGAAATTAATAAATTAAACAAGCATCAGCGTGATATCTTGATACTAGCAGATGAAGTCTAAACCTCTGAGTTTGAGAGGTTTGCCAAGTTTATGAGCGAGGTCTTTGCAAACTTCCCTTCTTTAACTCAACTGATGAAGTGGGTCCTTCAAATTCAAGAAATGAAGAATATAAAGACATTAGCGTTCCTGCTCGTAGAAGTTACGAGGTGGAGTTGGCTGTTGAGTTTGTGAATTCGTGCATCGCTTATGACTTCTCCTTGGAACAAGGGAAGCTAAGATTGGATATGGGGTTCAGTGTGGAGTATACCAATGGTTCCGGCGGAAAAGTGGGTCGAAGGGTACGAGGGAGCAGCATTAAACTTGGAATTGCTTGAAAAACTATATAAAAATGACAAGATAACACACATCGTTACCCTAAATTATATTGCGTGATTTTATTTATATGATTGTATGATCACGTACTCGCATGATAAATAAAATGAATAAAAATGTGATTATTTGATTGACTTGATTTGTTTGCCAGAAGGGTAACGATGCAACCTGTAGAATATTATAGAATTTAAATAACGATCTTCTAAATTTTGTTTGCTCTTGATATCCTGTGTTTGTTTATATTATTTTGTAACGAATTATTTATCCTGAAAATTATTAAGAACGTTACAAAATATAGCGTTATATAAATTTATGAAACACCATGGTGGTCACCTGCTATACATGGATTAATATGATTAATTCATATTATATACCTGAAATCTCGATTTACGAACACCATGATGGTCACCTGCTGTACATGGATTAATATGATTAAGTTCATATTATATGCCTGAAAATCTTGAATCCTGTTATACATGGAATTAATATGTTTAATTTCATGCTACCTGCCTGAAAGTCCTGAAAACCTGAACATGAAGCTAATCCTGTAAATGATAATAACTTGGAGAGTTACGAGTCCTGACTAGCTAGGGAGGGATAGAAATTCCCTTCGCGTGCACGCAGCGACATCAGTTGAAATATAATTGGTAGTCGTGTTTGGTTATCATTAACCATCTTGGGTCGTCTGCAGCGACAATCCTGTTTGTTTAATTGTTATTAGTATCACGATACTATTAACGTTAAATTCCTGCTGTAACTCCTCTCATGTTATTAACCTGTAAAAATCATAAGAATTATTATAACGTGACAAAAACACGTTGTTTATCTGTAAAAATCCTGAGAATCAATATGGCATGTCAGAACATGTCATTAACCTGTAAAAGTAATGAGAATTAACAGGAATTGATATGAAATATATACGAGCCTTAAAAACCTCCAATAAAGGCTTTTGACGATGGAAAAAGAAAGGATTTACCGGTTTGACTTGAGATATTATCTTGTGTGTAATTTATGCGTTCCTGCTTGACATATGATTGATCGGTGTTGCTGGCATTGCATTCTGTTTGCGCATGGGAAATGCATGATATAATAAGCATGCCAGACCCCTGAGATGGATGTGTATCCTGTGTTACTGGGCTTTTGAGCTCACGGTTACATGTTCGTTTCAGGTAATAAAGATTCGAGGAAGGGTCCGTTACTTAGCAAGGATGAATGAGTTCGACTTGTTGTAATATTACATTTTCTCTCTAGACATTGACTTTCATGTAATACAAGATGATACAAGTTGGATATTTATTCCTGGATCCGAAACGACGTAAGTTTGATATTTATCTCTAGTTCCTATGTTTCTGATACTTAAACCCCTTCTATTCTTGTCGCCTTGTTTCGAAGGAAACTTTGGAGCGGCGGTAACGCCACGCAGGTATTGGACAGGGAATGTAGGGGCGTTACATAAAGTCAATTTAATTCAAAATAAATCCAATCTATATCAATATATGAATTTTTATAATTCAATCCAATCCGTTCAAAAAAAAAATCCAGATTGAATTGGATTATTATTTTTTCCTGTTTTTGGTAATTGTGTTAAGCTGTTGATCCAATTTTGCCAGACTGGTGCTGGTAATGTTGCTGAATCATGACACTCAAGTTAGCTCGCAGAAGAAACATGTAGGGATCGTAAGCGATACCTCCAGCGTGAGCATACTAAAATCAAACCTAAAAAGAGACCCTCTTTCCATGATTTTTTTTAAAAAGGAAAACTATTCGTTCTACTTGAAGCATTCAAGAAAGAAAAGAACAGATTCTTGTTACCAGTAAAATCGAATGTGAGTCTCAACCTCGTCGTTGATTATAACGCTACAAGATTTTTTATCCAATATCTGTTAGATACATAACGTTATCGTCGTACCAAAGTCTATTTGAAACAAACGATAAAATTACATGAGGTTTAAATATCATAAACATAATAAACTAATAAAAAATATCCAACTTACACGTCTTAAATTATATGAAAATCAAATGTCCGAAAATATAAGTGAAATGTTACAGAAATTAGAATCTAATAATTATCGCTATGTAACGACCCATCCCACGATCCTTTATTACCTGAAACAAACACGTAATCATAAGCTCGAATGCCCAGTAACACACGATACATGTTCATTTCAGGGGTTCGGTATGCTTATTATTTATTATATAATGTGTTTTCCATGCACAAACAGGATGCAATGCAAGCAACACCAAGCAATCATATGTCAAACAGCAATATATAAATACATATAGAATTATAATTCAAGTTGATCAAGTTAATCCGTATTTCATTACCCTTAGTCTTCATTAAAACTTTTAAGGCTCTTCACGTATTTCATGTCATGTTATGCTTATTTTCGTGATTTTTACAAGTTGATGATATTGGAGTAGTTATCACATGAATTTAATATGTTACCTAATATGACCGTACTAAGAATAATTAAATAAGCTATATGGTCTCTGCAGTCGACCCAAGACTGTTAAATTTAACCAAACATGACCATCACTTGATGTCACAGCGTATACGCGAAAGGGTTAATTATACCCTCCCTATCTAATCATGTAACCGTAACTCTCCAACTCATTGTTAACCCCATGTATAGCAGGTGGGTATCATGGTGTTCGTAATTCGGAATTTCAGACATGTAACATTAAATTAATCATATTAACCTATGTATAGTAGGTGACTACCATGATGCTCGAAATTTAGGATTTTAGTCATGTAATATGAAACTAATTATATTAATTCCATGTATAACCGCTGACTGTCACGGCGTTTCATAAATTCATATAACGTCACATTTAGTTATACATGAGATTAATTGGAGATAATTTCTCTTAAATCATATGGGTCAGGTATTTGTAACGTTCCTTAAAGTATTTTCAGGATTAATAGTTTGTAACAAAAAATAATATCCAATCAGTATAGAGTATCACACATCAAGAAACAAACAGTATTAAGAAATCTTTATTATAATCTATAATATTCTACAAGTTATATCGTTGCCCTTTTAGCTATACAATTTAATATTCAAGATAGTCAAGAATATCATGATTTTATTCTTTTATTTAACATATAAGTATGTGATCAAACAGTCACACAAATCAAGTCATGCACACACAAATTTATGGTAACGATGTGTGTAAACTTGTCATTTTATAAAAATCAAAGAAATTCTTCAAATAATTCCAAGCGTAATACTACTCCTTCATAATGTTCGTACATATAATAAAAATTAAAAATATCAATATCCTCGTAACACATTTGAGTGTTAAAACTAATATATTATGTACACATAAGTGTGCATAATCCTAATGTGTGTCCATAGGGGATAAATCTCCCCTTTTCTTTTTTCCTCTCTACTGTACACCACAAGGCCGGTTCGGGAAATCCCAAGCTGGGGGAGGCGGGGTGGAGGATGCCAGCGACAGTCGAATCGAGGTGGCCAGTGGTCGAGCCTTTCTTCGACGAGGCTGGGCAAAGTCAGGGAGCGGTCGGGTTTGACGGCGAGTGGCGACGAGGCTGTTTTCCAGCCTTTGCGACAATAGCGAAGGCGAGGTGAAGTGGGGAGTTGCCGGCTGTGATCAGAAAGGCGTCACCGAGGTTGGGGTTAGCTGGATTTAAATCTGGGTCGAGAGATTCGAGGGTGTCCAGCCAAGATCTGTGCGTCGTCGTTCATGGAAAGTCGAAGTCCGATCGACTATTGCTGGCTGCTGGTGGTCGATTTAGGCTCCGGTGAGGTGGCATCGGGCGTATTCTTCCTTGGCAGCACCGATGCTAGTGTGGGCGACGTCGGGGTGTCATCTTTGGCGTCGAGGGTGGCTGGCTCGAGTCGTCAGTTGATGGGGATGGTCAGAATCTAGCCAGACAATGGTGGTCGTGGTCGACAGAGAGTTCAAGCTCATCTATGGGAAGAAAAGAAAAGAAGAAAAACTTATCTTTTTTTTCTATCTATACTCTCGACCAGGATGCTCAGGTTCGATGTGAAATTAACGTGGTTTGTAACCACTTTATCTAGACGAGTTATTGAGATATTTACGAAAGTGGTTAAGATATTTACGGGATTTTCACGTGAACCAAATCCTCTCAAAGATATCCCATTCTGAAGGCCCATTCCTTTCTTTCCTTCATTCCACCCAACCAAGCACATCTATATAATATATATCTAATTACACAATTTTTTTTCCGTGTTAAACCATCATCATATCGAACCATTAGGATGACAAACGACAAACCATCTATTAAAACATCAAATAGTACAATCTAAATTTTTTAATGATAATAATAATATAATATTTAGATCTATTAGGTACTTAATCACCTTTGTCTTATCTTAATTGATAAATAAAAACAAAAATATTGAAAAAAATTAAGACAATCATCCTCATCAGTCTAACATAGAAAATATATCTAATTGATCTACATACAATTGCACAAAACTTCAAACAATAAGCCATCAAATGATTTATCAAGATATTAAGGCTATTTCTAAAAGTTAAATGGACAATGTGGTAATTCAACTTATTTAAAAAAATATTAAATTAACATAAATATTTGGATAAAAATATATCAACCTTATATAAAATATCTTTAACAAAAAAATAATTATATGAAATAATTATAACTTTCACAAAATCATAAAGGGGAACATAAGAAATGTCATCTACTAAATTGAAAGAAAATATTCTAAAAAACAACAAAATATCAAAATAATCAACAATCATCTATCCTAAATAAAATGAAAAAAAATAGAGCATAGTCTTTTTAAAAGAAAAAATATACACAAAGCTATCACATAAAATAAACAAAAACATAAAATGAAAATAAAAAATTGTTTTAAAATAAAATATTATGAAAGTTAAAAAAAATCTATCAATATCTTTATGTTCTAAGTCATTTAACATTATAATTTAATTATAAATTTTTTTCCCGTTTAAAGTACAAGAAAATATTCTAATTATAAGAGTATCAATTTCTTCGGATCAGGCAAAGTTTTGATATGGAGACTAGATCTCGTCGTATCCGGCTGCTTTGTAGGTGATTGGAGGAAGAAAATCGATCCCATTAAATTGGCTGAAATTCAAAAGGGAGGAAACTTCATGGAGGTCATGGATGGTAAAAGAAGGCAACAGCGGACTATAGCAGAATATGAGACCATTCGAAATTATGAATGTTAAAAAAAATTCTATGGATATCTTTATGTTCTAAGTCATTTAACACTATAATTTAATTATAAATTTTCATCTTATGCATAGCACGGGACAGTATTCTAGTTATAAGAGTATCAATTTCTTCGGATCAAGCAAAGTTTTGAAATGGAGACTAGATCTCGTCGTATTCGGCTCCTTTGTAGGTGGTTGGAGGAAGAAAATCGATCCCGTTAAATTGGCTGAAATTCAAGAGGGATGGAACTCTATGGAGGTCATGGATGGTGAAAGACGGCAACAGCTGACTATAGCTGAATATGAAACCATTCGCATCTGTTTTTTTTTATCCATCTCCCTATAATATAGTGTTAGAGTGTTATCTTTTTTATAGGAATTCAGTTTTTGACTCAATCGCATAACAAATTTACTATATAGATTTCCTAACAGATTTTCACAGTTTTCATATATTGATTTTTCATATATCAAAGTTAATAAATCTTAATTTAGCATATTCTATAGTATTATAATAATTTTTCAATTTTAAAAAAATATTATTTCATTTTATTTTAGCTAAAATAAATCAATTTTTACATATTTTTCATTTTTTTGTATTTAATAAACTAGGGTTGTAAAGATTCGAACAGTTCATGAAATAAGGTACGTCGGAACATATTTTATCATGGCACATAACATATTATCACGACACAGCAAATGATAACCAATAAGGTACATCAGAACACGTTTTATATCAAATACAATTAGTGACTACGATTAAAGATTTCAACGCATATTATTATACTCACAGTTGAATATTACGTATCGTCGCACACAATAAATCTAAACGTTACCTTCTTACATGATTTTCAACACACAAGCTCGACTTTTACTTTATGTGTCAACAAACAGTGTCTTCAGCTCCTATACTATATTAAAATACTGACTTGTGCGTTGGAAAGAATGAATAAAGATAATATAAATAAAAAGTATTAAACTTATCTATATAGATTAATGTATATTGAACGTGATAGTTTGTTTGTTTTTGTTTTTTGATAAAATCTATCAAAAGTTATTATTTCATTATAGTAAAAGAGGATTTCACATATAAAATCGTTAGGATTTCTTATAATTATTTCTTTGTGAAAAATTTGCATATTTAATTATTATATAGTTTTATTTGATCCAAATTTTTTATATTAAAGTTTAAATATTGACTTTTGATTATAATTATAGGTATGATTATTCAAAATTTTTTAACTTTTTTGATCAAATAGTTAGGTTAAATTTAATATTATCAAAATTTAATCTTGATCGTTCAATTTATGATCAAAGATCATAAATTAACTAGATAAAATTTATTAATTTAAATAAAATAAAATTACTTGATTATCCATTAAAATTTTTAAATGACAATAATATTCTATCATATCGTTTACCATCGAAATGATTTATCGCACTTTGTTACGCTTAAAAATAATTGAATAATACGATATATATTAGGTTAGGGTTCACATATTAATATATTTTTTTGTACTTCGTTTAAAATCATCATATTAATATTATAACGTGATGCTGAGCATTGTATAAGTTTTTGATACTTATTTTGATTGTAGACAATGATGATTTTATATATTAAATATTATTAAATATATTTTGTGAATATTTGGAATTGTTTTGAGGTCAAAACGATTAATTCTAATCCAGAACGTTCTTAGACGGCATCATGAGCTCTGGGACGGGCATCCCGATCTTGGGAATGAGCGTCCAGATCTCTAAAACTAGTGTCTTAGATTTTGTCCAATATAATCTTTGGACGTATTTAAATCTATAATTTCTTGTATACAATTTTAAAAATTATTCTGTAATAATCTACATTAACTAAACTCCATGATCTTTCAAGTGAATTAAAGTTTATATCATAAATCCTTAAAGTTTATCAACTTCATTAAGAAATAGACATATGAGGATTCAATATATATTAAAATCAGAATTTATTTCAAAACCTATAATTTTCTATAAATTTTCTATTCAAGATGGTCAACTTCTTTAATAGTGAAGAACCCTCGTCTGGTCATCTATCGTCTCCTCTTCTCCTAAAATTCTCATTCTTCGAGAGCTTGTATTTTTATAGAAAAATAATAGTTAATTGAAAAATAAATGAAAAATTAATAGATAATAATCTAATTTAAATGGAGTAAAAATTGAGATAAAAAAAATAAATACCAAAATAAGGTTTAAATCATTTCGTATAAATATGATATTTCTATATTAAGATCACATTTTTCCGTATCTCACCATTAGGTTGATATTTAATCTATATTTTATATTCTTTCATTATTATATCATCAAACAAACCTTATAATCCCACAAAATAAATTATAACATACAATAATTTATTATTCATATTAATTATTATAAAATTAAATTTTATGAATTTTTTCAAGTACTTAGAGACAGAATCGACCAGAACTCACAATCATGTCTGAGTTCGATCGTTAGATTCAAGAGAACTAAACAAATTGGATGGATAACCAGTTATAAAAAAAGAAAAGCAACAGAAACGATGCTTTAACTCCACAAGACAGATTGATAGAAGATGTGTCGAGCTAACAAAACACTGGCCCTTCTAGTTCAAAGACCTTGGTCTAGGAACGGAGTAAATCCAACGAAACTTATACAATCAAAACAAAAAGATGACAATAATACGAGAGCTCAGTCGAACAAGCTGAAACCAAGGTCACCATCGGACTCCTCTTCAGGCTCTGCCGGCTTCTCTTCTTCCACAGGAGCAGCAGCAGTAGCACCCCCAGATGCACTGGTGTTGGCAACCGCAACAGCCACAGCAAACTTGCTGGGATCCTGCATTCATTTCAAACATACAATACTCAAATTCTTGCGGTCAATGATTTTCACTGTATATCAAGCTCTATATAGGTTGAGGAAAAGATTGCTAACCGCAAGATACTCCTTCACTTTATCTGCTTGAGGGAAGGAGTACTCAGTCTCCACAGCAATAGCCAAGAGATTTTTGTAGGCATTGATGAACATGTGTGGCACGGCAGCCAGAATAGGGTAAGAAATGGCCAGAGAAAAGGCAGTGGCGACAGAGACACCAGCAGCAAACTTCTCAATCAAGTCATCCTCAGTGAGGTCAAGAACTTCAGGGCTGAAGACTGATCCACTATCATACACATTTATGATATTCAAGCCATATGAGAATGGCCTGATGCCAAGCTTGGCAAGCAAGGCAGCCTCAGAGGATCCTACTTTGTCACCCTTCTTGATGAGCTCAACAGGGGTGATAATTTCGACAGTTCCCTTGTTAATCTTGGTTGGGATGTTGAGCACCTGAAATTTTAATGGTGGTAAGCAAGAGCGCTCCCTCAGAAGAGATTTGAAAACACTGATGTTATAAGCAACCCAAGAGAATGAAAAAAAACCTGGAAGAAAGAAGTTTGTGATGGGTCCAGACCAGTGCTGCCCGGCGGAACAACGACATCACTGGGAGCAATAAGACCCACACGAGCAGGAGCACCAACCTGTTTTCAAAGATAAGTTTCCAATCATCAGGCACAGATGCCACAAATGGTTCCTACGTCAGAAGAAAGTTATGTAGAAAACTTCAATAGGTTTGATTAATTTACATTCCAAACAAGCAAAAGCTTTAATAAGCAAGGAAGAGCATGTCCTACAGCTTCTGCCATAATTAGCAAAGCATTCGCACACCCTAGGATCTAATATATAAACAACCAGGAAAAAAGGTTCACTACACAATCAAATCTAAACGAGATAGCTGATACTTAAAACTCCGTAGAACCGATTGAGGCAACAGCCGTTTACAAACCAAGAGAGCCTTTTATCTAAAATGTCAACACCAGGAACATCAAACTCAAATAGAACACATTTTCCTATTTTATCAGGATAGAAATCTGTGAGTTCCAGGTGATTAGCCCTTAGTAACAACAAATCAGATTCTATCATGCACATTGAACATGGCCTGCAAGGCTCCAAGCATTCACCTAAAAACTGATGCTGTAAGGCACATCCAAATGAAAGAGGCCCTAAACATGGAGCTAATGTGCAAAACATCCAGAGAAATTAACATAAATGTAGTTAACAGATAATATCAAGTTCTGAAAGAGTGGTACTTCCAGTACACAAGTAGAAACAAGTTAAATCACTAACACAAGAACACAGCCAGCATTGCTTTAAGAAGTTTCTACATAAATCAAGATTATAGTAAAGGGCAAGATCCTGATAAAGCCTTCTCACAAGCTGTTAAATAGAGTGTTCACAAACATGAAAATGATAACACACGAGATTAAAGACCCTCTAGTACTTGAGCATGAAATAAAAGGCTCAGGCACATGTCTCATTGAAGCTCAGGGTAAAAGATGATCACTAAAATATATTGAAATTTTACAAGACTTCCAGCACCATAAAACCACTAGCAAGTTATACTCAAGTAGATTCAATTATAGAAGTAAAACATGAAATTCAATAAACTACAAAAGATAATGTACTCCCTCCGTCCCAAATTAATTCTCTAACAGTTAAATGGGAAAAAATGTGAGGCCAAACTTGATTCATGTCCTAAGACATCGACGACATACAAAATTTCATCACAAATCATATTCAGAGTAGCTTATCTAGTTAAAAAAACGTGCTGATGAAGAAGAATAACATTCTAGAACTACCAAACAGATATGAAACCAGTAAAAGAAAGAAAAGGAAATGATAAGTAGAAAACTCAGCCAATGTACAATTAGGATCAAAGGCCTGCACCACCTCTCATCTCCTCTTCGGCTGTCATCCTACTTGACCTAAAACAAAGCCCAACTTCCTAATTTGTTTCAAACTTTAGAAGTCTGGATGTGACTCCATCTCACTTCGAAATTCATTACTTCCAAACACTCATATTTCCTCATTACTTTGATAAGTTGTGCAAAAAAATCTTACAACAAGTTTGATATTTATTCTACTCCATTTGATGATAGTTCATTGATATGCCAATCAATTTTCTCACTATTAATATCATTGGTATTTAAATTCTTTTAACACTAATTAAATCCTACAAAGCTTGATTTCTTCGTCCTCTATCACATTGCATTTAGCCTAATGGATAATAATAAACTTCTGCAGAACATTGCATTCAGGTATTTTGTGAAGGTTATAGCATTTAGTGCAATCATCTGTCACTGATGAAAGAAGCAAATGATTGATAAAACTACCAATAGCACACAAGTGAACATCTTTCCTGATTCCTGAGATATATACTTGTAAAATTGTTCAATCAAATGCAATCAAAAAAATGTCTAAATCTTAAATCGACTTCATGAAACCAAACATTGATGATGAATTCTAGTATGAATTTGTTCAATAATTATACCTCATCCTCCTTGGTTCTAGCCTGGTATGAAACTATCCCATTTTAACTACACTAAAAATATGTTAAACGAAACCTAAGAGTTAAACCTATATACACACAACTAACTTACCCAAACACAAAAGTTCTTAAGTCATGAATGATCTCCATCATCATTACAGATAGTTCGAGAGAAAACAAAAAAACTACCACTTTGACGAGACCAGCAAACAAATAAAACACTGATCGTCACTTACCTTGTACTTGGCAACCTCCTCGCTCACTTCCTTCAAATCACCCTTGGTAAAGATCAACCCCACATTTCCCTGCCATCAAAACATCATATAAACACATACCACTCCACAATTAATCAACGCAGAAACCCAACAACATCAAAACCCAACAACATTATAAAGACACAATCGTATTGATGGAGAGATACTCTTTACCCATATCCCGAAATACGTACCACCAAACAATTGATTAGCGATAAAAACGCATTGTTCCCAGTCTTCTCAGCATGCATCCTAATCGATCTCTTCATCATCGTGTTCTTCCCCATCAGAACCACGGAATCCCCACGCAGACCTCTACGGATGGCCTGCAGCTGGTTGGACCCGACATTGTCGGCGCTGGCGATCAGGATCTGGCTGTACTCGTCGAGAAACTTGCACAGTTTCTGATCATAGGCGACCTTCTTCTCTGCTTTCGTCGGCTTCGGCGCCATTGATGAGGTTGATTGGGGCACTGTTTGGTGGATTTGGTGCGGAGGAGAAACCCTAACCCTAGGCGGCCGAGGGGGAGAAAAGGGGATGGCAGGTGTTTGGGTAGTATATATAGGAGAGATAGGAGTGGATCGGACGGTGGGTTGGGTTTTGGGCATGGATCGGACGGTCTGTGAATTAAGTTCGAGTGAAAGTGAATTTAATCTTAATCTTTAATTGTCTTATTTTTATTTTTTTTACAAACAAGTTGTGTTATATTTTGATTTAATTAATCAATTTTAACTTGACACAAACAATTCATGCAAATCCTATTTGATACTTTGTTTTCAAAAAAGGAATATATGATACTATTTGATACTAGTATTCTCATAAATAATTATAAAAAAAGCATTTTCGTAAATAAATAAATAAATAAGAGAATATTCAACATTTGAGTTTGATTTTGAGGGTTAACGAAAGATTATAAATAGTATTATAATCATCATTCATATATAGATAAAAGAGACAATTATTTTATCAATTTTTCTGTTTAAGCGTCACATATGTGTCAAATTAAGCTGATATCAATAAAGAGAGAATTCTAAGAGGCAATAATTTCAAACTAACTAAAATAGTTTCAACTTATATTTTATTACTCAAAAAATTTATGACATATTTTGGTATCTAATCAAACTTTACTTTACATTTTGATATCTAAACATCTAAAATACCCACGTTATTTTTATTTTAACATAACCACATCTATTCTAAACTAACCCACACACAATTCTAATCAAAACCATAACTAACCCTAACCCAACCCTTTCATTTTCCTATTACCATCTAACTATTGACCAAAAATCAAATCCACTGGTAACGTCTGTCGCGATGGCGAGTTTCTAGGAGTTTGAGCGATTGGCGACGTTAATGAACTTGACTCTGGAAGGAGTTGTGCGACCACTACATGTCTCTCGAGCATGGCCTCATCACAAAATATGAAAGGGAGCGTGCGCTAGAGATCACGGAGACATGGAAGAATATTTTGGATATGTTCTGGAATGAGATCGAGAGTGTGAAGACGTTCGTTGTGCATATATATCTTCTTGTAGCCCTTTCTTACGTTTCGGATTATGAGGATGGATGATGTAAGTTTGTATAGGAAGTTCGTGGTTGGATATAGTAAAAGGAAGTAGATGCCTAGGCTTGCTATTTCCCTTGGTTTAGGCATTGAAATACCTGATATGATTGAGGAGTTGAGAAACCGGGGATGGTAGATTGATTCTGTATTTATTTAGTCTTGTGAATTGTGTTGTTTTTATTTGTGACTGTGTTGTTTAGATTTGTGAACCGTGTTGTTTATACTTATGAACTATGATGTTTAGCCTTGTTAATTATATTGTTCTCTCATGTGAACTGTCTTATTTTGTCATATGAACTGTAGTTGTTTTTATGAACTGCTTTTGTTGTTTTTGGTAAGCAATTAATTTTATTTCACCAAGCAAACATTACAACCAGTTTGCTGATACTACAGCAAGTAGCCTACTTTAGGATAGCAGTTCCATGACCTCTCAATTCATAATCTTAAGGACACAATACAACTATTTCATAGAATAATAAGTAACAGAAAATAGAGTAGCTTCCATGCCAATGAAAATCCTCCTATTGCATTCTTGCCAAATGCCATATTTTATTTTCTCCTTCTAAGTTTCAATAACCAGGACAGCCACGAGCTCAAGGAAAACTATTTATAATCAAGCTTCAACTGGGCATAAATCACTTTCATGACATCCTGAAACAAAGGGGCAGGAAAAGAAATTCACATAATACATAATGCTCATTAGTATTAAGATCCCATATTGTCACTCTATCCTTAGTGAATAACCTTTTTTTTGAATCCAACCACACAAGAAACGAGATTCTGGGCCTGATTTCCTGGTTCCTTATTTAAATTCCACCATTTCGATCTAGCCACTTGAGTCAAAGAATAAGGTTCCAAAACAAATGACTCCAATTGCATATTATCAATAAGCATATGCTTCATCATATCTCTAGCCTTTAATATGGCTAAACATGGTTGTTACATCCACAGGCTCAACCTAAAGGGGGGTGAATGGGTTGTTTAAGATTTATCGGTGAAACGCAACAGAATTATTAATTTCAACCACTAATATTCTTTGGAGACTACTGAAGTAGTCTATAGTTAAGACTCAAACTCTGTGAGTTTGTCTCTGTTTTGTTGTTGTGATTAATATCTAACAGTTCTAAAGACTCACAACAATGAAAGAAAATAAACAACACACGATTTATATTAGTTCAAACACTCGTTATCAACTAATAACCGAGAGCTTAGTCTAATCTTCTCTTTCTGACTAGTTTAGTCAATCCAAGAGGTGTATTCCCTATCTTCTTATTTTTGGCTTACAAGACAACCCCTTTTATAAGGTAGCTAACGTATAAAAAGGTGAAGAACCTATATCCTTGCACATATCCTTTACTGGACTCTGTTCTCCTTCTGCTACAGCTGTTGATCTTCTTTTGAGGTTTTTTGTAGTTTTCTCCTCTCCTGCCTTCTCTTTGGTTGCAGCTTTCTCTGCTTCCCTTTGCTCAGGAAGCCTTGTTGCCTCTTTTCTTTTATCTGTTATCTTTTCCCACTTGTGTGTAGGATCTGATGTGATAGCTGGTCACATGTGAATCTCAACTGATGTTAACAGCTCATCATTTCAAATATTCGTACTGTCACACTCTGAACCTCAAATCTTTAATTTGACTAAACCTTAGACCTCTGATCCAACCTCAGCAACCATCTGTGTTGTATTCTAGTCTGCTGCACCTTAGTTTATAGTCAGTATTGTTGAGACCTCGTTTGCAATCAGTCCCTGCTGTAACCTAGTCTGCATCCAGATCTGATGTAATTCATGCATTGTTGTGTTGGTCATCGTCTACAACTTCAATCCTAGTTCCTGAAGCATTCGTAGGTTTTTTGTTGCCCATATATATCTTAGTTGCTTAGTCGAAATTCTTTGTAGTAGTCTGTATCTGGTGGCCCACACAATGCTCTCCATCTGTGACCATCTGCTCTCTAGCATTTGACCTAGATTATAGCTACCTATTTAATTTCCAGCCTAAACACACTAGCAATATCATGACTAATGCTCCCAAGTTTTGTTCATCAGTTTCTATACAAGTGGAGGGATTCAGTTTCTATACAAGTGGAGGGATTGCATATTCCTATCAATCTCCCCCTAAATTGATGCAAACAAAACTCATAAGTAAAACAACAAGCTAATATTCTAAATTACATTGTTAGAAGAAAAAAACTTAATCTAAATACTTAGATTAATGTGCAGGAAAGAGCATTACCTTTTATCTATGATGCTCACTACCTTTGCTGCCCTTGTGAGGCTGGTCCTCGAATGTTCTGTGGTGAGTTCTTTCTTCCGTGAGGGCCTGCTCCCTTTGAGATCTGTATGGGGTTTGACCCCCTGAGTTATATGGCTTGATGACCTCTCCCCTTAAGGCTTTTGCCATTTTGCAGTGCTCTCTTCCTTTGCTGTAACTATTGATTTCCTTTCAAGCTCGTCTATCGTTTTCTCCTCTGCTGTCTTTTCCCTGGCTGCAGCTTTCTCTACTGCCCTTTGCTCAGGAAGCCTTGCTGTCTTTTTTCTTTTTTCTGCTATCTTTTCCCCTTTTTTCTTAGCATTGATGGTAGAAGTAAGGGCTTTAATTGCAGTTCTTAGTGCTCTGAGTACAGAGGTGGTTATCTTCTGAGAAATTATGGCTTTGACAGTTTTCAGTTGAACCTTGTTTTCTAGCAATCCATTAATTGCAGTTCTTAGTGCTCTGAGTTCAGAGGTGGTTATCTTCTGAGAAATTATGGCTTTGACAGTTTTCAGTTGAACCTTGTTTTCTAGCAATCCAAGCCCGGTGACATTATTATGGATGCGCTCTGAAAGCTATTGTTGAGTCGCTTGCAAGGATACTTAAAGTTTGCACAGATCAGCTCAATGTTGTCCCCTCAGCTTATTCAGGTTAGAAGAGTTGAGCCTGCACTGTTGAAGATTTAGGACATTAGCCCTTTGTATTTGATCTACAAGCCCTTCGGCCATGTTGGAGAGAGTTGCTTGGAAGTCTTCAAAGCACTTTATCCTAGTTATCTTCTCAGCTTCCAATTCATTTGCAATTGGTTATAGGCTACTGAGGAGTTTCTTGAATGCATCCCTTGTCCATTGATGTATATTGTAGACTACTTGAATCAGACTGCTTCTGATTCCTCTTGCACTGCTGGTTCCGCTAAGGGAGTGGCCTCTGCTGCTGAGAACTCCTCACATGTGACTTTGTTGTCGGGGATTCAGTTGCTGGTGACTATGTGCTGGGGATTCGGCTCTAGGTGAATCTGCTGCTAGGGATTCGGCTGCTGGCGACTCTACCGCCGGGGATTCTACTGCAGGTGACTCTGCTGCTGGCTCTTTTACAACAAATGATTCTGCTGTTGATTTTTCCTGGATCCCTTCTTCAGCTACTTGATCAATGATATCATCATCATCATCATCATCATTATGACCTTCTAGGTGTGGAAAATCATCATCACCTGATGGTTGTGTTTTTTCAACTGTTGGCCATTATAGATAGTCATAATTTTCCAATGTTGCTGCTCTGACATGCTTATCCACCAGTCTTTTTAACTCAACCTCTACTTCAGGAGTGTGCACAAATTCAATGTGTTGCAGTTGTACATGTCTATGCCTTCTTGTCTTGAGTCTTTAGTCTTTGACTTCCAAAATTTCACTGAATAGGATGTACGGTTCAGTGGGTCTTTCTTCTTATTGGCCTCTATTTTCTAAATTTGAATAAGTTGATGGATTTCTGCCTCTGTCATGTCATCCACTACTCCAATTTCTCTCCTAGTGCCATATGGATTTATCCTATATTTTTTAGTTAGTCCTGACGGAATAATTTTTGGCCTTGCAACCTTGGATGCCCTCTTGATTTGAAGCTTGTACTGCTTGATGACCTTTTGGATCATTTCTTCCTTTTGAGCCTTTCCTAGCATCTTATATGTCTTGGCTCTATGTTCTTGGACCTTTTCTTGTATGGCCTGGACCATCTACAGAGCATTTATAATCTCCTCCTTTTCTGAAGATTGTGTGACTGTTGTTATTGTTATAGCCCAAGCCTCTGATGCAGTTGAGGGACGATTTGCTTTAATCACAGACAAATCCATTCCCATATTGGAGATTAGAATGATTACTGTTGTAAATACTTCAGTTGCAGCAGACCTTATTATCACTATGTTTGCAGTAGAGATGTCCTCAGATTGCCCAGTTTGCAACTTTCTGAGTTTGGCTTTAATAGCTTTTGTCTCCTTTCTTGCACTTAGCTAAGAACGTCCTGCTTGTTTTCTCACAGAAATACTTGAGCCTTGCATCTTGAATCAGCTAAGATATTTCTTTTATCTCATCTGATTCATTCCGTAGTGTCTCAAAATCGAGAACCACTCCCCTCTACAACTCAACCGTTTTTGTTGGGCTTCGTTATTCTTGTGATTTATCATTTTTGGGAGTGTTGGATCGGATGTTGGCCATTTTTCAGTGGAATTAGTTTGTGAATTGTGAAAATGAATTGAAGGAGTTTGTGAACCAGGGTTTATAGTAGAGCGCAATAGAAAGAGAGAATTTGAGAGAGTATAAGTGTTTTTGATTGAAATTTTTTCAGAATTTATACCCTTTGAAAAAAGTACATTTGCCATGTTTATTTTTAACTAGCCGTTACACAGATTCAGTCATTGATATGACTGTTGCGTGATTCAAGGCAATCAGTTTTTAAAACGTTAATTTTAATTTCAAAAATAGAAGTGTAGTAGAGCAAGGATAATGCTAGTGTGTATTTAAGAAATACAGTGGAGTAGTAGAGAAAAAATAATAGTAGTCTGTATTCTACATATACATATGTAATAGAGCAGTAGAGCATTTTAGCCATTTTATTGGTTAAAATCAATTATACCCAATTTGCTCTCATCAAGAGGCTTTGTAAAAATATCTGTAATTTATTTTTTTGTTGGAACATACTTCAATTTAATATGATCTTTTTGCACATGATCTCTGATAAAATGATATTTAACATCAATGTATTTGGTTCTTTGCATGAAAATATTTTCTGAAATTGCCATGCAGACATGTTTTCACAAAATATTGAAGTTTTTATAAATATCATACCGTAGTCTGCAATTTGTGACCTCATCCACAGTTCTTGTGCAACATAATTTCCTACCGTGGTTTACTTCTTGCTGAACCATGAAATCAGTTTTGCACCATGAAATTGACATGATGTACTTGTGTTTTTCCTATCAAATCTACAACCTGCAAAGTCTATATCTGAATATCCTGTTAGTGTAAAATCTAATTTCCTAGTATACCATACACCCAGATTTTGAGTTCCTTTGAGATATCTCAGGATTCTCTTCACTATAGTGTAATGATATTCTTTGGGATCAGATTGATACCTGAAACATACGCAGACTGAGTACTGGATATCTGGTCTGCTTGCAGTAAGGTATAGGGGTGACCCTATTATTCCTCTGTACATTCTTTGGCTTATTTCTTGTCCACTTTTATCCTTATCAATTTTTATTGTTGTACTCATGGGAGTCCTCATGTTGCTTGTATTTTCTAATCCATACTTTTTAACTGTGTTCTTCAGGTACTTGGATTGATTTATGAAAATTCTCCAATTGAGCTCATACGAAATTTGGATTTGATTAATGTAGCAAATGTCTCACACAGTTTATTATTAGTGCAGCCAAATATAATGTCATCAACATAAATTTACACTAATAATATATGTTCTTTATGTTTCTTAAGAAATAAGGTGGTGTATACCTTTCCTTTTTGAAAGCTACTTTTACATAGAAAAGTTGAGAGAGTTTCATACCGTGTCCTTGGAGCTTGTTTCAATCCATATAATACCTTGTCTAACCTATAAACATGACTTGGATGTTCAAAGTCTTCAAAACCAAGAGGTTGTTCAACATATACCTCCTCTTGCAGCTTTTCATTTAGGAAGGCACTTTTCACATCCATCTGATAGATTTTGAATCCTTGGTATACACATAGGGATTATAGCTTCCAGTCTTCCAACAGGGGCAAAGGTCTTATCAAAATCGATTTCCTCTTCTTATGAGTAACCTTTTGCAATTAGACTGGCTTTGTTTCTGATGACTGTTTCATTTTCATCAGTTTTTTTCCTGAACACCCATTTGTAGTCAACAACTGGATAATTTTTGGGTCTTGGTATGAGATACCATACTTTGTTTCTTTGAAACTCATTCAATTCTTCTTGCATGGCATCAACCCAATTTGAAGCACTTAAGGCTTTATTAGTTGTGTTTGGTTCCATATCTTAAATTAAGCATGCACACAAACACTCTCTGGTTGTTGCTCTTCTAGTCTGCACACATGCATCCTTGTCTCCAATGATGTCATCCTTTGTGTGTGCCTTGATCTATCTTCTTTTATCTTGTTCAATAGTTACGTGTTCCAGTTGTTGTTGCATCGTGGGTTGCTATGGTTTTACTGCATTATTTTTCCCTTCAGTGTGTGTAGACGATTCTTCATTTTCTACAACTTCAGGACTTTTGCTTGCATCCTGTTTATCATATATGCATGCATATTCCTCATCAAAGACATTAGCATCACGCATGGATATTTTAGATTTATTAAAGGATACATGAACTGACTCCTCAACTGTCTGTGTTTTGATGTTATATACCCTAAAGGCTTTACTAGATGTGGAGTATCCTAAGAAAGTTTCCTCATCTATTTTAGGATCATATTTTCCTAAATGATTTTTTTTCATTGTTATGTATATAACATTTGCATCCAAAGACATGAAAATATTTGACACTTGGTATCTTTCCTTTCCATAATTCATAGGGAGTCTTCTTGTACAGTTTATGTATAATGTATCTATTTTTAACATAGCATGCAGTGTTTACTGCTTCTGCCTAGAAGCTTTGTGGTAAGTTTGCATAAGCAAACATTGTCCTAGTTGTTTTTGTCCTAGTTGTTTCTATAAGTATTTTTTTTTTCCTTTCTGTTTTACCATTTTGTTGAGGTGTTCTAGATGCTGAAAAATTATGTTTTATTCCATGATCATTGCAGTAAATATCTACTCCTATTTGGTCAAATTTAGTACCATGATCACTTTTGAATCACTTCAATGCCTTTCTCATTTTGAACTTGTTTAAGAAATCTAGTTAGTAGCCTGTAAGTTTCACTCTTTTTGTGCAAGAACATTACCCATTATTATCTTGAATAATCATCTACTATAACCAGGATATACTTCTTTCTATTTAAGCTTTCTACCTCTACTGAACCAAAAAGATCCATATGTAATATCTCCAGAAATCTACAGATTCTGATGAATTTAGACGTTTAAAACTTCCTCTGGTCTGTTTTCCCTCTTGGAATGGCCTACACAACTTGTCTTTTCTAAATTTTATTTGAGGAAGACCGCTCACTAGATTTTCTCAGGATAATCTTACTATAGTTTTGAAACTCAAGTGAGATAATCTCTTGTGCAATAGTCAGTTTGTATCTTCAGCACCTTTCGTATAGAAATATGTTATTTGTTCTGACTGTGATGAGAAAAAGTCTGCTGCATAAATGTTTTCCTTTCTGGTTTCTATCAGCTTGACTTCTTGTGTGACTTTGTCTCTTGATATGAATCATGAGTAAATGAGACGTCATAATTTTTGTCACATAGTTGTAACTTTGCGAACTTTTATTCTTCTCTACAGACTAGCGAACTCTTCTTTACTATTCTTTAAGATTCAGCCCACTTGAGTAATCTTTGAACTTCTGATTGCTTTCCACGCTTGTCTTTCAATCACTCGTTCAATAGCCTTACTCTTCTGAGCTTTAACGATCCACTTTTATAGGCTCAAGGAATGAACCCATGACTTTGTACAGTGTTTGATGTGACATCTTGTCATATGTGTACCCCAACTGATGTTGACAGCTCACCTACCTCAGATTCTTGTACTGTCACCTTGAGTACCCCAAATCTTCGTTTTGAGTGTCTTCAAAATTTTGACCTAACCCCCAGCAACCATCTCTCCTACACTCAGTCTGTACCTTAGTCTGTATTTTGTATTGTGAGACCTCGTCTGCTCCACTCCCTTCTACAACCTCGTCTGCACCCAGATCTGTTGTACTTCATGCGTTCTATGTTGGTCCTGGTCGACAAGCCCACTCCTAGATCCTAAAGCATTTGTAGGTCTTTTATTACCTATGCATGCCTTAGCTACTTAGCCAAAACCCACTGTAGTAGTCTGCATCTGGTGGCTCACACGATGCTCCTCATCTGTAGCCATCTGCTCTCTAGTATCCGACCTAGACTGCAACTACCTATTAGATTTCTAGCCTAAACACACTAACAACATCATGACTAATACTCTTAAGTTTTGTTCATCAATTTCTATATAATTGGAGGGATTGCACATTCCTATCAGCAACCTTTTGCAAGGTTGAATCATTCCAATGATGTGACTCCAGGTTCAAGACGCATGTCCTTAACATGTCTTCAAGGGTTTAAATAGTACATTTTTTTTGACCATCAGAACCCGGGTGAAAAGCTGTGCTAAAATGCAATCGAGTTTCAAAGACCTTTTTGTAATCCTTGCCAGAACCACACTTGGAATCTACCATCCATATGAGATACTATTGAACTCTTAGAACCATGTAGTCTTACGATCTCTCTTACATACTCCTCTGCAAGGTGATCCACGCTCCAAGAATTTTTGATTGGGAGAAAGTGGACAGACTTTGTCCAATCTATCCACAATCACCCGTATCGAGTTCATATCTTGAAGTATAGATGTCAATCCTATAATAAAATCCATGGATATCGAGTCCCACTTCCAGGTCAGTATCTCTAAGGCTTGTAACGACCCTTCAGGTCTCTGATGCCCGATCTTTACTTGTTGGCATTTAATATACCTAGCTATAAACTCGCTACCTCACGCTTCATATTACTCCACTAAAAAGGTTGGCAAAGGTCTTGATATAACTTGCTGCCTACAGATTGTGTAGAGTAATAGGTCTGGTGTGCTTCCTTAAGGATCTTTCGCTTTAACGACTCATCCTTGGGAACATAAAATCTTCCTGGATACCGTAATGTCCTAGCATCTTAAACCACGAAGCCAAGCGCTTTTCCATCTTGAACCTCTTGTTTGATCCGCTATATCTTTTCATTAATCTCTTGAGCTCAATAAATCTCTTCTTGTAAGGTTGGCTAAAGTTGTAAGTGTCCCAGAAAAGCCGTATCAGACTTACGAACCACCGTGATATTTAATTTGCAGAAGTTCTCTAACAGCTGCTCTTGCGTAATCATCAGCTTGTGAAGACTTCCTTCCATCCTTTTGGTTTTACTGAAAGTTCTAATAAGCTAGGTTTGGAGACATGAGAGGGGAGGGGGTGAATAGTTTGTTTTTCTAAATACTTTTCAAACTAATCAAAATTAGTTTGACAATAGGATGGTTCTAAAGCTACTGTAGTAATACAAAACCTTACTGCAATAATGTTGATGCCTGTTAGTTTTGTTCTGAGTAAAAGTTGATTAGTAGTAGGCTTATAAGTACTAAAAATAGTAATCTAACTACTCAAGGATTTATATATTAGTTAGACAATATAGCTAAAATACGGTTATATCCCTTACTCGAGTCTTACTTTGACAATAAGTATGATATGTCAAGAGGATAGCACTAAGTGTGACTGTTTTAAGAACACAGTCAACCTGTCACCTTACAATGTGTAAATGACAAATGAAACTCAAATACAAGAACTTTTCTTGTCCTCTACAGGACTTAAAATAGCTTCGTAATGTTGTTGATAGACACTTGTGCTATTCAATCCTCGCTTTCATATTGTTGGTTCATATCTTCAACAATCAACTTCTCAATTCTCTGTCCACTTGGAGCCTTACTACCCGAGTTCTCAGTTCAGAGCAATGGACATTCAAAAAGTAACTAAATCTTTTGCAATCCAACATTTTTAGTTGTTACTGAAGTCGTTTTTCTTGAAACATCGCTTTCAACTCTTCTTGGAATTAGCTAGCCAAACCCATGACTTCTGTCCTAGAAGCAAAACGGACATTGACACTGTATAAAAAATCCCACATGAAATTTGACTTCATGTAGACCCTTTTGTTGAATGCAGCCTTAATGTGCATCAGCCTTGCTGTAGTAACCCTATTCAAACAGAAGCAACCCAGGCTTAACCATTCCTTAATGCAGATACACAAATGCTCAAGCCTTGTTATCCCTTTACTCATGACCTCAATGTTGTCTACCTTACTGCATTCCTTTCTAAACCAACCTTGATGTATACACATTGCAGACACACTTTCCAAGTAGACGAGTCCTCAACCTTGATGCATACTAAAATCATCTAAGACTAAAGTTTTCTAATCACTCAATTTCTATATATTTAAGGGGTTTGACTCAACAATCACCCCGTAAATTGATGATACCAAAATTTATCTAAACAGCAAAAGAATCTACACTTTCTTTTATACACATCAAAAAGAAAAGTAAAGATACCAAATTTTGAGACAATCATTTCAGCTCTCATGCCCTACTTCTTTTGTCTCTTTGGAGCAGTAGGGTCATTAGTATCTCTCCTCCTTTTTTCCTTGGGCCTTAGAGACACAGTACCCCTTGTTAAGGGTGTCTGTATTCTGGATGAGGGTTGTTGTGTTCCTCTAATTGAACCTTGCTATCTTCCTCCACTGGTGCCCGTCTATGATCTGATTGTTTGTTAAAGGGGTTAATTAAAGAAGTTCATACTGCTTTTGATCCTTTGTTCAGTCCTGTGCATGACATCCTGTTCTGAGTAAAGATCCATGACACTTTGATTCAACAATGTGTCAGGCTATCTTTGAGAAACTAGAGATGAGTGGAATGGACTTCTTAATCTGGTTTATTGCTATTGTAGACTCTTCCCCTGTTTGTTGTCATCAGTAAAAGGGATAAAGTGCTACCAATCAGATGATGGCTGAGGTCATTGATCTTGGTTTTATTGTCAATGAGTTCTACATCATTTTTGGCTTGGTTCTTTTCCATCAAAAATCTTACTATAGCAATGTCATCAGCCAAAGAAGTTGTCAGTTGAAGAAGGCTCGTGGGGTCATTTAGGTTGATAGATGCCCCAAGAGAAGCAGTAACATGGTTGGTTGTCCTTTGTTGTGGAGCAGGATATGAGGAAGGAGAGTACTCAAAGTACTCTTGTGCAGGAGACTCTACAGCAGAAGGGTCCTTGGGATATGTAGTATGGCTTGGGCCTGCTGCAACAAAGTTGCTTTAAAGTGATGTAGAAGAGAAAATAAGTAGTGGAGGAAACCGCACTACGAGGATCATGTTTGTTGGCTCTTCTGTAACAGTTGATGGCCTTTGGAGTTCAGGGATCTCTTTTAGAATTGGCTCATTAGGTACTATTGACACTTCCTGAGCAGTAGAGTGTGCAAAAATGGAGGCAAAAGCCTCTTGGGAGATCCCTTCTACAGTAGCCTTAGACACCCCAGAATCTACTACATTCTGCTCTTAGAAGCCTCAGACACTTCTGTCTCAACATTCTTCTATGTTTAGATTGGCAAGGGAGCATGAGAGGGTTAGGGTTCGTTTGATGGTGGTGGTGTAATGGTGGTGGTTGTTTGTAGTAGAGATGGAGTTTTTGTGATGGTTGGTAATGTGGAGTTGAAGCTGGGTTTCTGTATTGGTGTGAGTTGGGGAACATTACAGAGAGGAGAGGACTCATTGAGTATGTCATAGAATTGCCTCTCTGCAGTTGTTATGGTGTATGTAGAGGCAATTTCATGATTGTCTGGAGTAAGTATTGTTGTCTCATGCTCTCTTTATTGGTGATCTGTCAGGGCCAACTCTATAATTGGATCAATCCCAGCTGGCATTTTCTTAGCTTCTTGCATCACCTTCCCCTGAGTTGTTGCAAGGATGGCAGAAAGGGGTTGTGCAAAGGATTCTGCAGCAACTATGCCAATGAGCTCGTTATCTTAGTTGTCCTATTCTGATGTAGAAGGGGGGGAATGTTTCCATCATCATCCCCATTATTTCCAAACCTAGACACTCTTCTTCCTGTGATGATACCCAAACATTCCTATAGCAGTAAGGAGGTGGCATCTTGTAGCAATGTAGTGAGCTTGGTCTCCATATCAATATGTGCATGGGGCCAAGATGTGCTCCAAAATCATGCCCCAGATTCTCCTAAAGAATTGTTCATTGTTGATTGTCTTAAGTTGTTCAAGAAGGATGTTGGCCCAATTCATCTTTTTCGTCATGAGAATTACACTCATGATTGCCAACTGGTTTTCTGTTATTTGATGTTTGGCATGTTCCCTTGACAGCAGGACCTTCTTCACTGCATTTGCAAGTAGTTTGTACATGAGGAACAATAGAGCCCTCATTGATCGTATTGGATGGTCTTGATTTGCCACACCACGTATTTGTAGCATTTCTTTTTGGATGATCTCCTTATCCACAAAAGAGTCTTCTTCCTTGGAGAACGTTAAAACCTGTTTTAGGGTTTCTTCATTGATAGTCAAATCCCTATCATCAATCTTTTTTTGAGATTTTGATCCCATCATCATTATCCTCGGTAAGGTTATCGTCGTTGGTTCTCACATTGTCAAGAAATTATTATACTGTTCCCAAAAAGATCAACCTATTGTGCCCCAAAATGAATTCCAATCCTGTAAGAGAGAAAACTTTGACGATCTCCTTGCTATCGTCATCAGCCATGTTAAATGAAGCGATGTCCGGAACAACTCTAATATGAAATTTACTTTCAGATGATTCAGTTTATTTGCATGACTTGATGGTTTTGGGTGTCATTTTCGGAGTGAGAATTGAGTGAGTTTGAGAGTGTTTAAGAGTAAGAGAAGTTTTACAGTAAGAGTGTCTTTTTAGTAGAATAATCGTAAAGAGAAAAATGTTAAGTATGAGTCCCTATTTATAATATATTAAAAAGTTGTATTGGGTAGTGGAAAGGTGGTGAGTAATGTGTGGTCATAAACTTGTCATTGGGAAACAACACAGTTATGATATGACTATTCAGTACACAGTTCCTTGTATCTTATTACAGTATAGTTTAAAACATTGTTGTAGTAAGGTAAATTCCCAAGCGTTGCTGTAGTAAGGTTTGAACCTTTCTGTAATACTCTAATCTTTGTTCACAGAAGCATTCAATCTCTGGGATGGTTGTATTTAGGTCTACCCAATTCTCCTCTAAAATAGACAAATTTGGATTCATATAAGGGTTTTGTGATTATATCAGGTACTTGACTCTTGGTTGGGATAAATTCTAATTTGACATTTCCCTTCTGCATATGATCTCTTATAAAATAATATCTTATATCTATGTGTTTTGTCCTAAATCGAAACACAGGGTTTTCATACATTGCAATTGTAGAAGTGTTATCATCATAGACAGGAACTTTAAGGATACTTAGCCCATAATGAAGAAGTTGTGACTTCATCCACAAGATCTGTGCAACATAACTTGCTACAACAATGTATTCTACTTCTGCATTAGAGGTTGGCACAGTTGACTGTTTCTTATTGAATCATGACATCAATCTTGAACTAAGAAATTGGCATGATCAATTTGTACTTTTCCTATCTATTATGCAACAAATCAGCATCTTAGAAATGCTTTAGTTCTAATCCAGATTTCTTAGAATATCGTAACCCCAAATCAGGAGTCTTTTTTTTTTTAGATATCTCAGGATTCTCTTGACTGAAGTAAGGTGTGATTCCTTAGGATTGGATTGCTACCTGACACATATAATACATGATATCAAGCCTACTGGTAGTAAGGTACAATAATGATCAAGTGATGCCCATATACAGGTTCTGATCTACTGACTTCCAAACTCATCCTTATTTATTTTGAAGGTTGAGCTCATTGGAGTCTTCATTGTCGAGTCACTTTCTAAACCAAATTTCTTGATCATATTCTTAAGATAGTTAGATTGGTTTATAAAGGTACCTTTGTCACATTGCTACCCTTGAAGACCCAAGAAATATTTGAGTTCACTCATAAGACTCATCTGAAACTTAGATGTCATGAGTTTAGCAAATGTATCACATTATTTCTTATCTGTACTTTCAAAAATAATGTGATCAATATATATTTGAACTAATAGGATACGATCCTTATGGTGCTTAATAAAAAGAGTTGTGTCTGCTTTTCCTTTATTAAAACTATGATCTATGACGAAACATGACAAAATTTCATATCAAGCTTGGGACTTGTTTCAATCCATACAGAGTTTTATCAAGCCTGTATACATCTTCAGGATACTTATAATCCTTAAAACCAGGTAGTTATTCTACATATACTTTTTCATGCAATTTACCATTAAGGAATGTACTTTTAATATCCATTTGATATACCTTAAAGTCCATGTGTGTAGCATATGCTAAAAACATTCTTATGGTTTCAAGTCTCGTCATAGGAACAAAGATTTCATCAAAATCAATACCTTCTTCTTGTGAGTATCCTTTGCCAACAAGTTTAGCTTTATTTCTAATGATGGTTCCATCTTCATCACTCTTATTCCTTAAAACCCATTTGCATCCTACAAATGGATAGTTCTTAGGTCTAGGAACTAGATGTCATACCTCATTTCTCTTAAATTCATTGAGTTTCTCTTGCATAGCATTGATCTAATCACTATCCTTAAGAGCTTCTTCAATCTTAGGTTCTATTTCTGAAATAAAGCATGCAAAAGGCGTTCTGCAATAATAGCCTTTTTAGTCCTTATTGGATCATTTGCATCACCTATTATGTACTCAGCTGGATCATCTTCGGTACATTGTCTCCTTTTTTTTTCCATCATCATCAGGTGGCATTTGTTGTGAAGACTTTGCTATAGGCGACTCTTCTATAATCTGTTGAGACTCTTCTAGAGTTTCCTTCACTTTGTATTGTTCTTCTGTACTCTGTTCACTATTCATGTTAGCATAGACTACTAAATCATTTCTCAACCTAGAGATGCCACCAGAAGGAAAGATTAGACTTTATGGTATTTCACTCCTTGCCTCCGGTCAGCCTGAGTTCTTGACTTGACCTGGCTCTTTTCAATGAAAGAAGGCAATCTTCTTCCGCAGTTATGGACAAGGCCCAAATGACAACTGGCGACGATAAGCTTTCATCATTGCCTTTCAGTGTGTCTGCATGGTCAGACTCATCAAAAGAAACATGAATGATTTCCTTAATTACATTAGTTTTCAGATTCAGCACTCTAAAAGCCTTAATGACAGAAGAGTATCCTAAAAAGATTCTATCATCTACTTTTGATCCAAACTTTCCATTGTTTACCTTATCATTGATGTGTATAAAACACTTACATCCAAAAATATGGAAATAACTTATAAATGGAGTCTTTCCCTTGTAAAGCTCATATAGATTCTTGTTGTACAAATTAAGTACAAGACATCTATTTAGAACATATCATGTGGTATTTAATGCCTCAACCTAATAACATTTAGCTAAGTTAAAGTCATACAACATTGTCATATGTCCTTCTATTAGGGTTCTATTTTTCCTTTCTATAATCCCATTCTTCTGAGGGGTTCTAGATGCACAAAAGTTGTGACTAATGCCATGATCATTATAATACTAATCAAAACCGTATTGATCGAATTCATTCCATGAGCACTTTGTATTGCAACAACCTTTAGACCTTTTTTAGTTGAGATTTGCCTAAAATGTCTAGTTAGCACATCATATGTTTCACTTTTCTTGTGCAAAAAGAAAACCCATGTATACCTAGAAAAGTCATCTACAATGACAAGTGTATATTTCTTTCTACTAAGGCTTTCGATCTTTACTGGACCAAACAGATCCATATATAGTAATTCAAGCCCCCTTACGGTTTGGTCAGCGTTAATGCCTTTCAAACTTGCCTTAGTTTGCTTTCCGTGTTGACAAGAAGCACATAACCTATTTTTGTAAAATTTACCTTTGGTAATCTTTTTACTATGTCCTGAGAGGCAAGTTTAGATCGGTTCTTGAAGTTTAAATGTGGCGGACTTCTATGTCAGAGCCATGACGTCTTTTCTGTTTCATTTGTGTAGAAGCAAGTGGTGTCATCGGGTGAAGAGTTCAAGAAATCGACAACATAAATGTTGTCATGTCTTCTCCTAATAAGCTTAATCTCATTCGAGTTGAGATCCCTCACTTCACACAGGCCTTTTGTGAAGTTCACATCGTAGCGCTTGTCATATAATTGACTTATGGACAATAGATTATGACAAAGTCCTTCAACATAAGGCACATATTTGAAGACTAGTGAACCTATACCAAGAGTTCCATAATCTTCAGTCTTATCTGTCTTACTGTCATCAAAAATTTACTTGGGAATCATCATCTTCTATAAAGTCTGAAAGAAAGGTCTTGCATCTAGTCATATGCCTTGAGCATCCAATATCTTAGTATAACGTTAAGTTATGATACTCCTGTAAGATATTTCAGTATTGATCATTGGTCCCCAAGATGAGGCTTGGGTACCCACACCCAAGTTGATTTCTTGGGTAGGGTAGTGTAGTGACATCTAGGTCTTATGACCTTCTTTGTCACATTTGTGACACAATTTTTGGCTTTGTGTGTTTGCGAACTCTTTTGCTTTCAATGGTACAGAAGAATTCACGTTGGTGCATTGGTGGTGTAGAAAAGTGATTCTCTCCCATGATATAATAGGATATGGAATCAATGTTTGCCACAAGGTTGGGTGTGGCAGTGGTTGATTCAATGCTCCTATGGGAGGATATTATATGCAAATAGAAGAGGGTGGTTTTAAGGAAAGTTGAGATTCCTTTTTTCTACTTGATCCATTTCTCCTAACCTTTCCAATACTCTTTTGCTTTGTTTGGTCATAGAGTTGAAACTCTTTTATTGTCCTTTTGTAGAAGGGTATTTAGAATGGTTGGCAGAAAGGGACTTCTTTTTCTCCTTGATTTTAGACGGAATGGGTGTACCCATCACCTTATTAGAAGAGAGTTTTATAGATTGAGACTCTTTGGAAATCTTAACCTTGCTGTTAGAAGAAGGTTTAGTAGGTTGAGGCTCTTTAGGGATCTCAACCTTATTATAAGAGTCCAAACTACCTCTAGAGTTCTTGGCTTGAATAAAATGGATTTCTTTGAATTTTTTTGTTCTTTCATTCCATTTATCAAATTGAAACTTGAGTTCCTTGATCTCATTTTTTAGATGGATGACTTCATGAAGTCCAGAGACAACCTTAAGTTCCTCTTGGATTATGAGAATGGAGTTCAACCTTGTCATTTCAGCAACCCTTTCATTGACTACAGCAAGCTCGTCCCTCAATCTATTTCTCTGCTCCATGAGAATTTTGAAATTTTTATTCAATTTCTAGGTCTTCATAGTAAGTTCGAGAATGATTTCTCATCTCTTCCTTAGAGATGATATCGATATCAAGATCACATGCCTCATCATTGTTTCAAGCAATGAGACACATGAATGACTTTTGAGCTCTGAAGGGGCTTCTAAGAATGCATCGTCATCATTTAACTCAGTATCACTTCATGTTTTTGCAGACAAGGCCTTTCCTTTACTTAAAGGTTTTCTTTGAGATTGCTGCTCTGTCTTCTTCTTTGCAACAGGGTTAGTTGAAGGTTTCCTGCATTGAATAGTAAAGTGACTTACCTTATCACAAAATGACTACCATGAGGTTACCTTGTCATGCATAAAACCAAAAAATAGTAACCACCATCATGTCTATCCTCTTGTTGTGTATTAAGCGTACCTACAATAACCATATAGGAGTATTTAACATAAGTATCCCTGATGAATTCATGTGTATATAATATCATACAAATACACCTATTAAATAACTAAACATATGTACAACATGTTATAACCTTCCTTTCCTTAGTTCGACAACGAAGGAACAATGGAGCATCAACAAGACAACAGCGACTACAATGAACGAGAAAGGCAAGGGGCAGTGCGGGTCGGGTCGTTGGCGATAGGGATGTCTCCGACGAGGTCAGGCGGGGTCGGATAGCCGAGGATAGGTTGGGGAAGATGCAAGGTGAATTATAGTCGTGCGCGGGTCGTCGTCGCCGGACGTAGGTGTTCAAATTCTATCGACCATGGCATATTCTCGGATCAGAGAAGGTCGACGAGGGTCGGGGTTTGTCGGTTCTGGGTCGGGGTCGACGATGTTGGGGTTTCCGAGGTCTTGTCGAGGTGATGGTCGTGAATTGCTTCGTCGTCGTTCAAGGGGAGACTCGAGGTGATGGATTCCGACGTCAGGGATGACCGGCTGTGGTCGGGAATAGGTCGCCAGCACCGGGGATGGCCGGAATCTGGCCTAACAGTGGTGACAACGTTCGGAAGTGGGTTCGAGTTAGTGTCGTCGTCGGCAATGCATCAATAGTGGTCATCGTCGGGGTCATCACTATGTGACAGTCTTTGGCGAGGTTGAATCATTCCGACGATGTGGCTCGAGGATCAAATAAAAAATACACAAGATAGATGGAGAAGAGCTTATCCTCTCTGATCTCCGTTCAATCTTCTGTCTGTCATGAACTAACTTAATCTTTTTCTGGATCAAAAAAGAAAAAAATAATTAGAGTAAGACTGTTAGCAATATTTTGGGAAGCAGTTCCCACACTTTCGGGATTATCTTTAAACCCAGGGAAGATATCCCAAGTCATTACATTACGTATAATGGCTTTTAAAAATATTTCAATAAAGTCCCCCCATAAACCTTCATGCCCAATAATTTAAGATTGGACAATAATTAATTACTGCATAAATTTCTGAATATTATAAGAAGTGATATTAAAAACTTTTGATTTGTCACAATGAAAAGAAAATAGAAAATATGAAACAAAAATAATATCAAATAGATCCTTAGTTTGCCAACCAGTGTTTCGAACAACAATCTCAACGAACACTAATAATGCTTTATTCCCCATCTTTGAGTAGCCAAGGGGGCACCCTGATATCTTACACGTTTAGGATTCCCATTGTCTTACCAGCAATAGTAGCAAGTTCCCTTCCAGCCTTCCAGGCTAACACCTCCAAAGAATATTTTTGACATATAGAAGGATTTGCTTCAAGGCTTAGAAGCGCAGCAAAACGCTCCAGCTGGGTTCATAGTACCTTTATCATATTCTCTTTTGCCTTACACAACATGAGATCATGGGTAAAACATAAGTTTATAATGTTCAACTTCTTGTATGCTTAATTATCAGCTGAGCCATTTTGAATAGTAGGATACTTCCTCTGCTGCAGGTCTATGAAAATCCAATATCGCCCCAGACACAAAAACATACTAGTAATACATAAAAACTAAGAAGAGCAGAAGCATCAAGTGACCTTAAAAGGTTGTGTTATTGCACTTCAAGTACACTCACAACATCAGCTGCAACCATCAATTTTGGCTGGCAATTTTGAGAAATAAATAAATATTTATATAAATATATTGGGATATCTTGTTTGAAAATCACAAAAATATCTTAATCATTTTCGTAAATATCTCAACAACCTGTCTATATATACTGATCTCAAATCACGTTAATATCACATCGAACCTGGACATCGTGGTTGAGAGCAGATACAGAGGAACAAAGATAAGATCTTCTTTGTCTTCGTTTATTTTCGATTCGCAAACCCCGTCATTCCATATCAGCACAGCTTGGCCAAAATCTGGCTAACCACGACGAAGGCAATTTGTCCCTATCTATATCCGGCCACCCGCCACGTCGGAAACCACCGGCCCGAGTTTCCTTGATCTACGACGAAGCAAATCGCGCTCATCACCATGAAAACACCTCTTGAAACCCTCGATTACCCCGACCTCGACTAGGATCTGATTAGCCCCGACCTTCTTCAACCTTCCCCGATGCCGAAAACACCATGAATGGTCGGAATTCGATACCCAAACTTGGCGACGATGGCCTTCGCACGACGAAAATACACTTCGCTGGCCCCTTGACTTGTTCCCGACCCCCCCTGGCCACGCCCAACCAAGCCAGAGAAGTCCCGTCGACCGACGGCCTGAGTCTCCCTGGAACTCCCTGTTCGTGTGAACAGTGGAGGATTAAAGGGAATTGTCCCCAACTTTTGCTTCAAAGGAAGTGTATAATATTAT
>LIEC01009615.1:0-21671 GCA_001925005.1 Drosera capensis | reverse complement strand
AAAGGAGCACGAAAGCACATGTCCCGGAGATACCAGGTGCATGGCCACTAGCTGGTCACCTTCCTTTGCTAATTGGCAGGGGAAACTTACCTCGAATCTTAGCAACCTTGGGTGACCGATGTGGCATGCCAGCCTTCGTGATCCGGATAGGACTCAGTCGATGGCTCATAGTGAATGAATGGAAGGCTGTCAAGGAATGCTTCACCACCAATGACAAGGTCTTCGCTTCTAGACCAGCATCTACCACAGCGTAAGCATCAATACCTATTTCAGCACAATCCTAGTTAAATGCTAATTTCATCCAAATATTAAAAAAACACCTTGATTTTTTTATTTTTTTAAAAAAAGATGGTTAAAACAACTTGATCTTAGAAAAGAAAAAAGGAGGATGAGAAATAAGTAACATACATGATCAGTACAGTTAACTTCTGTTTTTTTTTTTTTTTTGAAAAATGTATCCGTCCAATAAGGTCTCGCGATTTCCTTGACATCAGGATACATGTGGGGCACAACCAAGCAATCTTTGCCTTCTCTCCTTACGGCTCCTACTGGCGTGATACGAGAAAATTTATGGTCAATGAACTCCTTTCTAATTCTAAACTTCAGTCCAACCGGCAGCTGCGTCTGTCTGAGATAGACCACTTTATCAAAGACATATATGCCTTCATCAAGGGCACAAATGGTCTAGGTGGTGGCATCACCAAGCCTGTACCCATCGTAGAATGGTCTAATAGACTGATGCTCAATATGATCACGATGATGGTGGCGAGGAAAAGATACGGATACATGAAGACTGGGGACGAGGCTCATCAGATTTTGAAAGCCATGGGGGAGCTCATGAATGGGGCAGGACTATTAGCATTGCCTGATGCCTTTCCGTTTGCTCTTGTTCAATGGTTAGATCCCCAAGGCAATATTAGGATGCTGAAGCGAATTTCTTCTCAACTGGGTGAGATCCTCGGCTGTTGGATAAATGAGCATCAGTTGAGAAGAGCCGGAGATCAATACGTGCATGATGAAGACTTCATTGATCTGCTGATATCTGCAGTTGAACAAGGAAAACTAAAATCGGATCAGCATGCTAATGAAATCATAATTCAAGCAATGATAGAGGTAAATGCATATTGATATTCATACGCCTAATGCTTTATCAGTTTCTACATATTCTTACTAACCAATGTATATTCAGACCGTTATCATTGGGGGCTCTAACACAACGTCGGTCACGTTGGTGTGGTTATTGTCCTTACTGTTGAACAATGAGCATGCCATGAAACGCGCCAAGGAAGAAATAGATCAAGTAGTTGGAAAAACAAGGCAGGTGGAAGAGCGTGACCTGAGAAGTCTAGTTTATCTTGAAGCCGTTGTCAAGGAAACATTACGGCTATATCCTCCAATCCCTCTCTTAGTACCACATCTGTTGACAGCAAGTTGTACTATTGGCGGGTGCCTCATTCCAAAGAACACCAGAATGCTGGTGAATATCTGGAAAATTCAAAGAGACCCTCAAGTTTGGAAAGACCCAAATCATTTTAGACCAGAAAGATTTCTGACAAATGGAGACGCAGCTTTTTTTGAGGCTTTTGGGCAGAATTTTCGGTTTCTCCCTTTTGGCTCAGGAAGGAGGTCATGCCCTGGAGCTAAGCTCGCTCTAGAGGCGCTTCTCTACACAGCTGCTCAGTTACTCCATAGCTTTGATATGTCCACACCGTCTCCCGTGGACATGGCTGAAGGTCCGGGAAATAACATTCCTCAGGCTGTTCCTCTTCAACTTGTGCTTACACCATGTCTCCCTCAAGCGCTATATGTATGTTAGCTAGAGTGTAATCCAACTGCTATACTATCAGAATTATAAAAAATGAGCTGTGGCATGTTATGCTCAAGATTTATGACAATAGAGATAGAATAATTACAAAAATGATTTCTTTCGTGAATCTCGCTGCATCGATTGCAGCAGGAGCTACTCCAACCCAAGGATGGAGACCATCCATTCATGTGGGCATCCAAAAAATAGTTTGCATAAAGCAGGAGCTTATCATAAACATCGATACGCCCAACTGCAACCTGTATGTGCATACATGTTTCCAACTACCCCGGAATCAAATTTGAATTGGCACAGAGCAAGTTGCAAGATAGATCATTGATGAAAAAGGGTAAGCACCTCGAGGCATAAATAAAATTTCCATCCGAATATCCTCGGCTCGAGCCGTAAATGGACTTCAGTCTCCACTTCAATCGAATGCCCTCTTCCTCATCAGTTTCCTTAAATAAGCGTATGACCTAACAAGCGGTAGATCAAGCTGGATGGTTAAGTTGTTTTGTATATGTTCATGTTTCTTGAGTCATGTAACCATTTGTTTATGTAATGGTTTATCCATTCTAAAAGAAACTCTTGTAACATTTGTAAAATGTCTATATGTAACTTTGCATAAAAACTTAAGTTTCTAATGATTAAACAAAGAGCTTAGGGATATGGATTATATTGACACATCCCTCCATAATTTTATAAATAAACTTATTATTTTTAACGGTAAAGAAAAAAAACAAGCGGTAGATCAAACAGAAAGGAAAGGACGTTAGCAAAAAAATGGATAGTCAACGTCATGGTTCAAAAATACCTAATACGGACTTGAAAATTTTATAGGATGCTCATGATCATGATAGAATGAGAAGATTTCACAATAGTAGAAAGACAACAGTGCAACGTTGACAAAGCTCAGTAAAATGAATCGAAAAATAAAAGCACTCAAGAAGCAAGCAACCGAGGAATGACGGGTGATTCAATTTAATTGAGACACTTTTTATTTAGGTTAATCGTAATATAAATATAATAATTTTATTTTTTTATTTGATAATAAATTTATATTAATATAATAAAACTATCTCATCATCTCCAGTTTTCTTTCTTCCTCTAAAAAATATTTTTTCATTAAATTTCATACAAATTCAACATATTTATAAAATCTCATATCAGATCAAATCGTTATAATTAAAATGAGACAACGATAACATTATGAGGGTTTGAGTATGCACGTTATCCATGGCAGTCAATTCCAAGGACCCAAAGTGAGAAATATCATTAGATACACAAAATATGAAAAGCTATTGACTCATAGAAAAAGAAAACTAGAGAAAAGATCATCAATAGCTTGATTTAGAACCATAATTAAATAGCATTTTTTGTTCCAACGGTAAACATAGATGCCAACACTACAGATATATTCAACCAGGAAGATTGTGTAAGTTTTCATCATAATGAATATCGACATACAGGAGCCGTAAAGAAACAAAATGTTTGGGGAAAATTCTCATCCCACATGATAAGCCGCGTAACTCCTCTAAAAAGATAAGAGACCAAGGAATCAAAATCTATTGAGTGCGATACTATTTTAACCCATACCAACACATTTTTTAATAACTGTGTGTTGCTAAGTCTAGTTATGTTTCCCTATGAAAAATCCAGATGTACAGTAAATATCAGTTATGATGTTATGCTGACAGCAGTGCATGATTAAATTTTTGCATTAGTTAACTCAAAGTGACATCTAACATCTTAACCACTCAAGGCCGATAAGTATTGTGTTGAGCCCATGATGGACTGATCTCATACTTTCCCTCATGCTCCAGTGGACTGTTAGATATGTGCCTGGCTTACAGGTGAACAGAAAAAGACAAGCACGGTCCAAAACGATACAACGTTTCTTCAACAAGAAAAATTCTTAAAAATCAAATTTATCCACCCTGCCTGCATAATTCATCTGAAATTCCGTTATATCGTCATCCATCTCCAACTTAAAGCAGGTCCCCCATCACTATTCAATCACTTTGAACCATATTGTTTTTGTTTTGGTCCCTTCCACCCACCCACCATTCAACGTACACCTAGGAGGACCTCCAGCTACCAAAAACAAACACCAAACAGAACATAACATCAAACAACGACAGACAAGGACCTTCAAAACTTCAACTGACTAGGCTCATCCAGCTAATCTCAGAAAAACTCCTTATAAGCAAAATAGAGATGATGGAGTAAGGAAGTAGGACCTTTTAGAAGAAATCACCCAGTTTTGGCAATCATGGGTAGCCAACTGAGAAACCAATGCCATTGGCTCCCGCTTCTCCTCCTCCTCCTGCTTTCTACGTTAGCATGTCTATCTTGGGCGCTTTCCAGTGAGTATTCCATCACTGGGTATGACCCCAAGGATCTAGCCTCCGACGAACGAATCTCCCAGCTCTTCCAGCAATGGTCCCAGAAGCACGGGAAAGTATACAGGCATGCCAAGGAGGCCGCCAAGAGGCGGGAGAACTTCAAGCGGAACCTCAAATATGTGATCGAGAAGAACTCCAAGAGGAATGCGGCTACCGATCACACTGTCGGGCTTAATAGATTTGCGGATCTGAGCAATCAGGAGTTCAAGGAAATGTACTTGTCCAAGGTGAAGAAACCCGTCTACAAGAACATGAACCGAACTAGAATCATGCGTCAGGGAAGGTTGAGGTCCTGTGATGCTCCTTCATCACTGGATTGGAGGAAGAAGGGAGTAGTTACTGGTGTCAAAGACCAGGGCGATTGTGGTAAGCTGCAAATCCTAATGGCTTCCATCTTCTATGCATTTATTTGTACGGTTGATTTGATTTCTATTGAAGATCAATTCCACAATCTCAAAATCATCAGATCATATCATACACTGAATTGATGTGAAGATGACTAAAATTTTGATGCATGACTCCATCGAAAAGGTCATCGTAAGCTATTTACATGGTTCCTGAAATTCCTGATCAACTTCAAAGTCATGCTATAATTACCCCAGGAGAAGTTAAAAAGGGTTTTAAAATGTGCATGTAGTTCATGCTGATGCAGCTCCGCCTAGGGTATTACATGTTGATCTGTCATGTAGTGTCATATACCCAGCATCTACACCACACTAAAAAAAGTCATAATTGATTGTCAAGGTCTAGGTTATCTTCAATGACAACAGGAGGAGCTTATTTTATGCTAATCTTTTACAGTCTTGAGCTCAAGCGAATACTCATTATGGTTTTTAAAAAATTGTTGCAGTAACAATGTCAATAGATGATTGGATGATATGGTTCTGAGGAGTGCTTTCATTAGATCGGAACCGAGTCTCCTACATAGAGCTAGTGTTTAATGGAGAACCTTCCATCCACAAGATCGGGCATTTGCTTTGACAGAATCTTCTAAACCTAGCAAAAATGAGCTTTCGCTCAAGAAAGTGCAACAAGCGCAAGCAAAGCAGAAAAACCTTGCGAAGACAAGTGTTACGTGAACTCTCTCCTTTCAAAGCCAACTTCTAACACCATTCAACCAAAATCCCCAAATATAATGAACAGAAACAAACAGATATAATAGAAGAATTGAACTTCATAGAATACAAAATAACGTTCTTAGAGTGAAAAACTGAAGCTGCATAAAAACCAGGAACTTGAAGTCAAACCATAAGCTCTTACCAGTAATGTTATCTGCCTCAGGCATAACAAGTTTCCAATTAAAATAATTTCCAAGTAGCAGTAACCTGACCGAAAAATTTGAGCTTGAGATAATTAAATTCGAGCTCACGACTTAATGGCTTGCAATAGAATTGAATGCCTAAGATATTTTGAGCCAAATACATTGCTTCAGCTTTTCAGAAATGAATAATTCACAATCTCCAGCTCATGTTACCTCGCTTCTGCACCTGAAACTGCAATGGTTCAATACCTACATGCAAAACATGGCATATCGCATCCCCATTTGGAAATCGACATAGCAACAAATCCTTGGAGAGAAAAATTTGAAAGTGAACGGCCAAAGTTTTCCTACGCCGAGTATCATTATGAATACAATTCCTATGCTTAGTTGTTGATTCAATTCGAAATAAGTAAGTAGCTTCCTTGCGTCATGAATTATCAATGTACGGCATAGGAGAAGAAGTGACACAATGACATATTCTTATATGGCTAAATCATATACACAGGTAGCTGCTGGGCGTTCTCTTCAACTGGAGCAATAGAAGGAATAAATGCTATAACTACAGGCGACCTTGTCAGCCTCTCAGAACAAGAGCTCGTAAGTTGTGACTCAACCAATTATGGCTGCGAAGGAGGATATATGGACTATGCTTTTGAGTGGGTTATAAGTAATGGAGGCATTGATACAGAGTCCGATTATCCTTACACAGGAGAAGATGGTACATGTGACACTACCAAGGTTTGGCTTGTTGCTTTTCACTACCAGCTTGAATCAACAGCAGCTTTATTCGTTCTTTAATCTCGTGTCCATTTAATAAACATTATTGCTCATCTCAGGAAGAGACGAAAGTGGTAAGCATTGATGGTTATGAAGATGTTGATCAATCAGATAGTGCTCTACTATGTGCAACGGCTACTCAACCTATAAGCGTGGGAATTGATGGATCTGCAATTAACTTCCAGCTATACACAGGAGTAAGCAAATCATAGAATTGGGCTTGTTCACAAAACTTTTCATGCTGCTATGTTGTAACTAACATATGAATCTGATCAGGGGATCTATGATGGTGATTGCTCAAGTGATCCAGACGACATAGACCATGCGGTTCTAATAGTCGGCTATGGTTCTGAAGGAGATGAAGATTATTGGATAGTAAAGAATTCATGGGGCACAAGCTGGGGAATCCAAGGATATTTTTACCTTAGAAGGAACACCGATTTGGAATATGGGGTGTGTGCAGTCAATGCCATGGCCTCTTACCCAACTAAAACACCATCCTCACCTTCCCCTTATCCTTCTCCAGCTGTACCTCCACCTCCACCACCCACACCCCCGCCGCCGCCGCCACAGTCTCCTCCACCGCCCCCTCCACCTTCTCCCTCGCCAACTCAATGTGGAGACTTCTCCTACTGCTCATCTACAGAAACTTGTTGTTGCATTTTTGAAGTCTTTGATTTCTGCCTAATCTACGGGTGTTGTGAATATACCGATGCTGTATGCTGCACTGGAACTGATTATTGTTGCCCCAATGATTATCCAATTTGTGACGTCGATGATGGACTATGCCACAAGGTACAACTGGTTGAGATTATATTATCTTTCATTTCTTTATAAACTCATCAAAGGTGCGATTATTTCAAAGCTGACTAAAAGCAAGCCTAAGTAGCAGGATTCTGCAATTGAATATTAACACTATCACACCTCGCCATGAGACACTGATGGTTCTACATTTTGTTCTACAGAGCTCCACAGATTACCTTGGGATAGCAGCAAAGAAAAGAAAGTGCGCTAAGTACAAGTTCCCCTGGACCAAGATCCAAGGAGAGGAGAAAAATATTAACAGATATCAGCCACTGCAATGGAGGAGAAACCGATTGGCTGTAGTGCAATGATATCCTGTCTTTCTTGAGATGATCAGGGAGGATAGAGTGTTCGCATTTTTTTCTGGAGTGTTTAAAGTTTCAGGTTTCAGGTTGTGTTTTATTGATCGAAGAGGAACCCTAAACCCTTCTCGACACGCTTTGGATTGATATCAAATTTAATTTGATGAACAAAAACTACATGATGGATTTTGTTTTTTACACTCGTAAATCATACTACTTGATATAGAATATGTTCAAAGTCATTATTTGATTGGTCTACTGGTAGGAGGAAATTTAAACAATTATGGGTAGCAAACTCTCTAGTATCTGGACTTTAAGTGTGTGCAGTGTACACCACTAATATCAGCAGGATAGTATCACAACGCTCCTTATTCATATAGCTATAAAGGTTCTGCTACGTTAACCACATCAAAGGCTTTCACGTCTCCTGGCATGACAACCCATATCCACCAACCCTAAATCGAGAAAGAAAAAGAGATGAGAGAAAGACCTCTCAGTTCGACCCCTGTAAGAATCTTTAAACCATACAGCTAACACACATGGTATATTGATGATCTCAATCATTATCATACATTTGAGCTCTACTTTCCGGTTGAAGCCATCGAATTTCCTCACCGCCTTGTAATTCCTAAAAAACCAAAGGGATTCTGTGGACAGGACAGGACATCGGGGAGGCCAGGAGGGATGATTATTAGGCAGAAACTAAGAAAGAAAACTAGTCCCAGCCCTATCATTGAAATCTGAATGTAACTCATCAGCGTTTGATTGGAACTGAGCAATTAGATACTCGATAAAGCCCAATAACCTATGCGCAATGCAGCAACTCTTAATCATGGTCCTTGACTTGAGCACTCCCCTACAGATTACATATGAGATCCCACTCCCGCCTAGTCTGAGGTGCATTGCATGTAAGTAGTAATTGTTTCAGCAAAAGCAAAGAAAAGCAGCCTATAAGAAGCACGAGAAACAAAGGGATGCTAAGAACATAGCATCTCTAGAGAATGCCAATGCACAAACAAAATAGGAGTGCGAAGCGACAAAAGAAAATCAAAGATAGGGCAGTAGAACAGAATCCGAACATTAAAGAGCCTTATGCACTGAGTAATAGAATAGGTCTCAAAGTACCAGGAAATTTGAGGCGGCGAGTTTGGTGGTAAATCAATCTACTGAGCCTTCTCCTTCTCCTCCTCCTCCACCTCTCTTGAATAAGCGAGCAAAGGCAAGGGCAAGGGCAAGTGCAATGAAAGGGAGACCTTGTAAACGGATGGGAGGGAGTTCATTATCTCTCTTTTCTTTTTGAAATCGTTCTCAACAAATGCTAGCTTGGAGTATTTGCTAATTACTCTCTCCTCCTCCGCCGATCACAACCTCCGCGACACGAGTCATCCAATTGCAGTCCACTCCAACCCTAACTCCATTATTTCTGAATCCCTTAGACGTCCATTTGGTGTCATTGTTCTTCTTGATTTTATATTTTTTTTTATTAATGAAATAAAATGTTTTATTTAATTTTGATTTTTAAAATGGTAAAAACGAAAATAAAAATAAAAAATGATTTTTGTTTTCTATTTTTTATTTCATTATTCACACTACACAAAATCAATGATTTTGTTTTTCGTTTCTGTTTTTCTATTTTTAACATTGCTTTTAATTCTCTTAGTTTTAAATACCAATACTAAACAACCCCTTAAGTTCCGTTGGTTTTCTCTTTTCTAACCAAGACAACAACTCAAGCCTAATGCCTAGGGGAGGTTTCTGTTATAATTAATTTTTGAGACTAAAATATGTGTGAGATTGATCAAGTTATGTTATTTCCGTCTCAAAATAAAACAAACGGTTAACCTATTATACGGATTTATGTATGTGTTGAATTTTGATGAGATTTGATAAACAAAATATTTTTTTAATAATAATGAAGTATAATTGAGGTTTACGAGAGAGAATAAGAGATGAGGAGGAAAGATGATGAGTGTATTTTTGATGTTTTTTATGTGAAAAGATTAATAAATATGATGTACTGGCTATATTTTGGGATAGAACAAATAGAAAATATAGTATAAACGGAAGGAGTATTAATACTAAGTTGACTAAATCACACCATTCATCTTTCCTTGATGTTAAAATTACAATGACCGAGATGAAGTATATACATTGAGACCTAAACTTAAGACTGATTATAAGATCAGAGAAGAAGGGGAGGGGAGGAAAAGGGAGAAAAAGGATGTGTTTGTGAGTATATTTTTAGGGTAGGGGAGTGATTTGAGAGGAAAAAGTGAGAGAAAATGAAAAGATCATTTTTTATTTTAGAATGAGAATATTTGGAGAGAAGGTAAGAAAAAATTATGAAAATATATTAAAAACAAATCAAATAGTTATGTTGTGAAAATATATTATAAACAAATCAAATATATTTTTAAAATGAATTTGAGAGGAAAGGGAAACTGAAGGTGAGAATAAAAATAATCGATGGTAGCATAGTTCTCAGACCTGATCTACTCCGTGGATGTTGTGGTCGAAAGTGATAGATGCATGACCTACTATACTCTCAAGTCTTGATAATATATTGGAGTGGCATAGCTAGCCTATGACGATGCACATGATCGAGTTCTTATGGCTGAGCTGCAGATCTGAGGGAGATAAGAGATAGTGAGATGAGAGGGGAGAGGGGGAGATGAGGGCCCATTGCTATGCCAATCCACAGTCATACATATGGAGCATATAGACGGCATGCTCAGCCCAAGGACTGATCAAGTTTGATCATGAGTTGTGCATATGAAGTACAATGGCCACACCCGTTGGCATTGCCCAACCCCACCAACCACATTAATTTAATTTGCATCCAAAAAAAAACTAGCTGCCCCCTCGTGTTCGATGTGATCGTACGTTGAGGATATATATATCTCAGTTATTACAAGTTAAAAAGAAGGGAACTCCATAACAATTACTCGTATCAGATGTCAGTATATATGCATGCATAGTTATAAACTTTGTTGGATGTTTTGGTGTATACTGTACAATATGTCTTTAATGATCCGTTGGTAAACTCTCCGATGGTGTCGTTTTTTGTTGTTGCCACCGTATGTATGGTCGCCCACATGATCAAATCGGGCCATAATTTCATTTCATGTGAACCCCGTGAGTCTCCCCCGGGGGGCCTTGATCAACACTCTTTCTACGGTATTTCTTTCTCCGTTTCCGTCAATGAATGAATACGCATTGATTCAATATCAATGGGTGGCCCATATATTAGTTGCTCCTCCTTCGTCTTTCATTTTCATGTGTGTGCTGTGGCTGTGCTGTGTTTGGGGTGTGAGTGTGAGGAAACTGTAAGGTTAAGTCTCAACCCGTGATATTTCCCTAAAAACAAGGATCAGAAGCTGCCAAATACTACTACCACTAAAGTTCTAAACCTACTCTGCTCTGCTCTTTCTTGCTTGTCGTTGTTTTGATTAATAATAATAGCCGATAGGGAGCCGCCGAAAGCAAACCCAGAAGTAAAGGAGAGAAAAAAAAAGGAAAATTCCTGAGGATCAGTTTTCTTCTGTAAAGAAATTGTTTCGCTTTTCCTCCATTGCACTCCATTCCGTCGTCGTCGTTTCCTCGCAGACATCCGCACATCCGATCTTCAAATTTCAATCCCAAATTTAACAAGTACTGTGCAGCTCCCTCCTTTTGCTTTGACCTGTTCATGAATTCTCTTTTTCTTCTTGTTGCATATTTTGTTCTTGTTGTTTTGAGCTGTTAATTACTGGTGGTTATTCTTCCGCTGTTTGGTTTGTCTGTTTGGTTACATATATCTGTTTGGTGCATTAGTAATCTCCTTCGTTCAACATGTCCGTGTAATTAGCCAATTTAGCCTGCCTGTGTCGCTCCTTCAAATTCCACCTTGATTTCTTACCATGGACCGTCTCTATTGGATCCTAATTTATAAAACTGCTCTATCATAGTAGTAGTAATTCACAAGGTTTCTAGTTTCCTTTTCCCCCTACTATTCCTTAGATACCGCTCAGCATTTTATGTTGTTGTCATGCAATATCTGTCGATAATACATAATCTATCCTTTGGCATCTGTGATGAATTGATTAACATATGTACTTCTTTCTTGATACCATTTTCGTTTCCTGTTTATAAAATAAAATTATTTGATATTATCTTTGTTTTCTGTTTCACATTTTCTATTCTTAAATGGATGAAATAGAGACCGAAAAATAAAAAGAAAAATATTTTTTTTTTTTATTTCTTGTTTGATCGTAATACAATATTCAAGATTTCATTATACAAAATCATTTTATTTTGTAAAATGAATTTGATTTTCTGTTTTTGTTACTAGTTTTGGTTTCTTCGGACTTTGAGCAATAATAGCAAACAATCGCAACAACCTGATCTGTGATATCAATTTCCTGCAGAGTTTTGACATACTGAATTGAAGCGTTCGATCAGATGTACCTGAAAATTGGGATGCAGATTTTCACTTCGAACATCAGCTCACCGATGTCCTCATGAGCTTCTCTTGAGCTCAACTATGGAAACAAATCAAATCAATTACAATGCGCTGCTTATGTCTGCAAGGAGATATTCATCCCCACAAAGGTCTATGGTTCATGAAGATAACAAGAAGAATGATCCCATTTCTGTAGGTGCCATGCTTCCTCATGATCAGAAGTTAGACTTGAGCTTGGGAGAGATCGTGCACCCGGGTTCTGTTCCCTTCTGTTGGGAAAAGAGTCCCGGGAAAGCCAAGGACACTGGAAGTGAATCCCGGCTGCTTCAAAGCCCAGATCTGCATATCAATATTGCTCCCAGGCTTCCCCCAGGAAGGTCATTGGACATAGCTGCATCCTGGACCTCTAGGAATAGTTCGGGAGAACTGAAACCTGCAGCTGGCGCTCATAACAGACTTTCAGGTGAGATTTTAAAGGTTCTTAGGCCCCCAAGCAAGCTATCAGGGGAGCTCAATGCTTCTGGAAGGACCAAAATCCCTTCACACATCAGCAGCTTGTCTAGATGGGAGGGTTCAAAAGGGGGAATGAGAAGGAATGCCAATTCCGATCATGATCAGACTGATGATGCTGCATATTCGGATACAATGGGCTCGTTCTCTCAGCTTGCATCATTCTCTATCTACTGCAGTACCAGTGGCGTGAGTGGATCAGATTGTCCAGGTGTGAAGCTTCCAGCTGGGTCGCTAATCTCTACAGATGTACAAGCCAAGGACTTCATGATGAATCGCTTCTTGCCGGCAGCAAAAGCCATGACACTGGAATCGCCTCAGTATGTCTCCAGAAGGCAACTTGTGGTTGTTGAACCATTGGTTGAGGCTAAAGCATTGGTCCCTAGGGCTCAGCTGGAGGCTGTACGCACTCAATTTGATTCTGAAGTCATTCTTCCTTATTGTGGAGGGCATGAGCTAAATTTGAAAGAAGAAAGTGAAGAGCAAGATGTTAACTGTGCTCTTCCTAGCAGTCTATCTGTCAAGGCTTCTAAGCTTCTTCCTTGGTTTCGTTCCAGAAAGGATTCTTTACGGTTCTTGAATCCAGTTCCTGCCATGAAAGCTGGGACGAGAGCTGCTTTGTTCTATGCTAGTAAGATTGCGAGGGTAGTCAATATTATCCCTTTGAAAGGTCTGGGTCAAGCACGTCCCAAGGTACTCCGTAATTCCTATGGCATTTCACTTAAGCGTGGGGAAGGCGATTGTAATGTTCTAAAAAGTGCTAGGTGGATAGCTTGAAAATGCATTTCACCCATAAACCATTCTTTTTCCTTTTGTTTTTATGAATAAACAATCAGGGTGACATGTTTATACAATCAAGTCCTTTCTAGAACGTTGGAGAGACTTTCCAAGCCTTAAGAGCTGCCTAGGTGAATATGAAGCTTTTTATCTAGCGCACTGGGCCACTGGCTGATTGAGGAATCGGGTCCTGCAGTTTCAGTAACCTGAAAATTTGAAATTCTACTGATTCCATCCTCTGTTTACTCACCAGGCGAACAAGGTGAACACTGGTGTAAACTCATCTGAGTTGCACCCTATTCGCAGCAAAAGCAGCCCGAAGTTTTATTCTGCAGAATTGCAAACCAGGAGAAGTTCGTTTCCGTACAGGACCTCTAGACAGGGAAGCACATCACCATATAGAAATGCATCGCCTCAACCTCTCTACCATAAAGGGGTAAGATGCCGTGCTTCCCCTACAAGGGTGGACCAAAGTTATGACCATGAAGCCAAGCTACATAGGAACCATAATAAGAAATTTGGAGAACATTTATCCCCAGAGAGAAGAAGAAGCTCTGTAGTATATGAATGTAGTATCCCCGTTGCCGAGAAGACACTCTACGTTGATTCTATAACCACGGTAAGAGCTTGTCGCTCCAATTCTAATTACTCATCTCAGATGAGCAGGCCGGCAGACAATGCTCCCAAGAAAGTTTTTAAAAGAAAGGCACTCCAGCATGGGTACCGCTGGGATATCATTAAGGCAAGAGGCATCTGCAGGAGTCCGGCCTCTGATGTGGTGGATAGAAGACTACCTTCTACCGACAAAACAACCAAGTTAGATTCCTTGAGCTTTGAATCCAGGACAGCGCTGACCAAAAGAAAGTTTACAGATCCGAGGGGGCAAGTGACGGTGAAAGCAGATGAGCATCAGCGCCCACTCACTCCCCCTTTGCCGAAATCACCTTCCGACTCTTGGTTACTGCATAACTTAAACTCCGGTTCCCCCAGACGTTCATTTTCTTCTTTGCACTCCGTGAACAAGGTTCAACCGAAGAAGCAGATTGTCACCATTGTGTCCAACCAAGGTGCGAAGTGGGAGACTATCGTTAAAAGATCTCATCTGCAATCTGATCATGGACACTATTCAGAGGTAATTGTGTACGTTAACTTATTTCTGTGTACCGGTACTATTATTGACATTTGTCATGTTTCTCTCTCCGTTTTGCAGGAACTAGTCTCCCAAACAAGCAAGCGAGGCTTCCCACATCTCATACAGGTCGCCAATTAATGGACCACAGAGTTTTTGATTTCATGTTCAGTTGAGTATATATCGTCCGATCTTTCTAATACGGACTGGCGCCATCTTCTTTCAAAGGGATAGGAATTATCCTGGTGTAAGATTTCTTCAGGATCTGTCCTACATGGTTCACCCGATTTCAAACAAATGGGTTAAATACGCTGACCTTGGCTGTTGTGTGCGTGCACATGTACAAGTATTCTATTCTTGACCTAAACCTGTTACATATAAAGTTATAACAGAAATACTCATCAGAATCAACCGATGACATTTTGCAAGAGAAGCACATAAATATACACAAATGACATAACCACCAAATCCGATGATATTACATATCAACACCACATGATAACATAAAACTACTTCGCAAAAACCCGATCTTAGTATGCCTCTTGAGTGGATACAAAAGGGCAATTGACAAATCGGTAATATCGGTAGAATGCCAAGAAGAGGGAATGATTGGTGTCCGCCTACCCACGGATTGCGAAACTGGTTACTATGCCAAGTAAGCAGAAGCTTGAATGACTAATAATCTATAGATCTAACCAGTGAGCATGGAGGCAATCACTAAACCTATAACAAATGATTCCGCTGATCCAAGTGTCCAGCAGTATGTCCAAATTTGACCCGCTTTCAAGTTATTATTATCAAACCTCCTCCAATGCCTTAAGCTGCTGCAAGCATATGCATAATCTACTATCGTTTATTATGAACACAAGGAGCCAAAAATTACTCCAGTATCCACTAAAATGGCAGATAATATTGAGCGTTGTATATAGTAACTCCATGCTTTAAAAAAACTCTACGCCTTCTTCACCACAGGGCCCTTGTAATTCCCTCGAACTACCACAAAGTTTTCTGGAGGTTGAATCTCCTCTAACCAAACCACTCCATTAGAATCTACTTCCTCTAGTTGACCAACCCTGTCTGCAAGAAGTTGTAAAGCACGGCCAATGATGAATACAAGGAAAGGCACAAACAAAGATAAAAATGCAAAGAAAAAGGAGAAATCGGTCACACCAGGTAGATCCTTTCTACCTGACTTTCGAAAATAAGAGCAGTGTCGTCCATCTTCAGAACAATATGGGGGAGCAAGAATATCAAAAATGGCACACGGAGTTATAGCTCTGAAACAATGAATGTTGCCACCTCTTGTTGGATACAGGACGGTTGTTCCACAAGGTGCTGTCATTTCACAATCTCTCACTAATTTTGCCGGCCTTGCTGGTATACATCATTAATTAGTTAACGAGCCCCGAAAGAAAATGTCGATTCATCAACATAGCACACAAAATTATTCCAATCGGCAGGAATACTGCAAGTGATATTCCAACTTGCTAAACTTCCACCAAAGCTATGCCGAAATTCCATCTTTTCGAACCAAAGTGCCAAGTTTATAGCAAAATGTTGGCATGCATATACAAGTTATTTGGAGATTTAAAGCATTCCATAACTAGCCTTATTGATGGTATTGTTTGAGGCAATTGCTAACAGGTCCATCATAACATCAACCACAAAGTGGATGGAGGACATCCGCAAAATACTAACAAGGTTTTACTGAATTCTATTCAATCCATAAAAATTCTAAGACTCATCTGGTTTTCTCAAGTAAAAGAAAAGTGCTGCAAACATATACTGAAGTACACCTTCAATCTTGTCAGATATCGCAACACAATATTGAAAAAGCAACATGACTACATATGAACAAATGGAACTACGATAAAATAAATCCTTGTAATCACTGAAGTACCAGCAATTACCGAATTCAATTTGAATATAAAAGATAAAACTTTGAAAATATAAGAACCTTGCTTTGGGGGTACAGTGATATGAAAAATCTTAAAAATGTTGAGAATAGAAAACTTGTCAGCAATTTATGTAGTAACAAGAAATTTTAAATATGTATCTATAAAGAAGGGTAATATGCACGAGGGTTTGATACGACAGAAAGACAACTATGTGTGATAACTCCAAGTGTGGATAACCACAAATACTTTTTCCCCATGAAATAAGGGGATCGATATGCCGAGGTGGTTTTTTATTCTGTCAAGGCAACTCTTGAGATTGGCATTTTTGTGTGAAAAAAATGTTAGTGACTGAGTGGCCTTAGCAGGAACATTTGAGAAAAACCTTATCGCTACATTAACCTCACATCGCATTGCATTTGAGAAATTTTCTCATTAATGCAAAACAGAATTCCCCCACTGTTCTTGACAGAACTAACCTTGATGTCAGACCTTTTTTTCTTTTGGTGAGGTGGGGGTGTAAATGTGAAGTGCTCCTTTCTAGATCAAGCCGGAAAAGGACCCACAAAGGGGATAAAGCTCTCTCAACATCTATTTTCTAGATTCATATGAATTGAACTTGAGACATATTTAAGGAGAACCAAGCTCCCAACCACTTGGACCCCCCCCCCCTCTTAAAACAACCTCTTCACATAAAGTAAGGATTGAAATTGCCACTTTGAAATAAATCTGATGGTCACCTAAAATACGATGGACGTCAAACCAGTTGGCTTGGAATTAGAACAGTGTGATACTTCTGACCTAAGACTAGCCTGTAGCAACCATGGTACCCAAAGTTAAATCGAAGAATGATATGCCATCTTTTCAGGTGGAAAACAGCCAAGGATGTGAATTGAAGAGACAAACCTTGAGTTGGATCTGCAGACCCAGGCAAATCTAGCCAATCATAAGACTTCACATGCAAAGAACCATAAATAAGTTTGCTCAACACTGTCATTCGAGGATGGTTGTGAAGAGGTATGACAGATGAGGGTGGCATACAAAATATACCAATCTGCAAATGGAATTCAAAAGAATCATAGTTATTAAGACGTCAAAATGACAAGACGAGTCGAGGAGTCCAGAAATACCTAGGCAACTAGGCGCCCATGAGGCAATAAAGCAACCATACAAATCAACTATGCAAATTTATACATCAATATCAATTACAACATATATGTTGAAATATTTTATATACGTTATAGTACTACTACCATATCATTTTAAAACCACATACTATCTATGAAAACAAGATAAAAATACATTATGAAATCATCAAAAGTGATTTCTAGTATAATATGTTAATATAATCGCTGAATATGTTTTGAAACTATATTGAATTGTAATAAAAAAAAACGGAAATTTTTTCAAACAAACTCATACTTATGTTTCAAATTTACAAATGCGAAGTTAATGTTACTTATCTCTATATTTTTAATATTATTCAATTATTTTTTTCTTTTAAAAAATCTTAATCCCTTATTTTCAAGGCGTCCAAGGCGTGGCTAAGCGTCCAAAGCAACATCTAGGCATCCAAGGCGATACCAAGGCGTCAGCCTTGCGCCAAAGGTCAAGACGAGAGCAAGTCGAACAAGATTTTGGACACGCCTAGATGCCTAGGCATCGCCTAGATAACTATGAAAAGAATATTAAGAACAATGGATATAGCCACTCAAACATATTTTTATCTAACCTATGCTAAACTTATGGGACTATTGGCACCAGTATCTCCATGTGGTTCTCTATCCTTATAATTGAAGAATGCAAGAAAAAAAATGTATCTGTCGAAGTCTTTATTCCTATCTCTATCCCTAAATGACTCGCCATATTCCACTTGCTGCCCTACGTCAAAGGAATCAAAACCACATTCCTTATATCATTTATTTGCTAATATTATTCTCGATAAAAATGAATGACAATTATTAAATAAATCAATCAAAATTCCAAAAAGTATTACTCCTTCCACCTAAAAAATTAGGATATTGTATGAGATGCAATATTATCGAGATAAACTTCGACTTGCGTGACGATACTATCAAACAATATCTTATGCAAAATTCTAGCCGGACATTAAATGGTAGCATAAACTATATACTTCCATCCAATATTAAAAAAACAATGTAACCTGAAAATATAAGATCTCTCTGTCCACAACATATACAACATTTTTCTCTTTACATTATTCCACAAAAAATACAACATATCCTTCTTTAGAAACTTTCTCCAACACAAGGATAGAGAAACTGTTATGAATAGTTCATGAAGATATTCTTACCGAGAAACATTCACATTCATGTATGTGCAAATATTTAATCAAGGGGGGGTACTCCTGACTTCCATTGCGACCTTTCTTATTGCTTCCATTTGCCGACGTTTTCCTTTTCAGAGTCAATTGTGCCTCCTGTTCGAGCCCAACATTAGCAGGCTTCAATTCATCTGGAGACATTTTTCAAGATTTAGGTTTTCAACAGAAATAATTACGGATGATAGACTATGTCTTCTCGGCAAAGCACATCTCCAAATACGGCCAAGACCAATGGAGATATCTCTCCACATGACATGTCTAATTGTTAGACATGTCGACTCACAGCTAAACCACCAAAGCATATAGTTTAGATAATCCTTGCACATGTTATCCTACATTATTTCTTTGTTTCAAAAAATTCACAACCAACTTTACCATAAAAGAATTCATAGACCGTCTGATATGAGCATATTTTGGAAAAGAGAAAATCATCATAAGAATCCACTATTCCTTAGCTCTGATCTGCAAGTCCCACAAATGCTAGGTGCTATTCTTCAAAATTGAACTGTCATCGTGATTCACACTAGTCATTGCAGCGTCACAAATGAACTGTCAGCTATGACACCATTTTGCAATATTTCTTTTATCCAAAGTTGCAGTCTATACACAAAGCATTGTTTTTTTCTTTTCCTTTTGTCGCAAAGTTAAGGGGTTTTAGGCAATTTAAATATCAGAAGTTTGACCACTACAATGAAGGCAATACACATTTAATATGCTTTACAAAGAGTGGCAATTAAACAGTTGTTGTATGCCTACCCAGTCCCTGAATTGCTTACCCAATAAACGATGCAATCCCAAATTAACATGGTAGAAATGAAGCCCATACGAGCAGAAACAGAGATGATATATGATATATCCATCATGGAAGCTTCAATTGTAAAATTTACTGGCATGCCAAAAGAGTGTGCCTAATCAACACTACCATGGCGAAACAAAAGCAACAGGAGCTTATCCCACCACCAAATTAGGTGATAGTGATACATCAAAACTGGGCCAATAACGAGGGTGACCAAGTGGATGGCAAGAAAGATGCATAATTTCAAGGTGCCAAGAACTGGTTGCACTCTTTACTAAGCAAGTTTGCTAATTTATGGGGTGCTTCACCATGAGCTCATATAGGCCCAAAGGAAGAGATTTCCCACAACTCTGATATCCAGAGAAATAAGGATCTTTCTATGAATACAACTATATTAAAAAGCCAAAGGGAAGGAAATTTTTCAGAATATGATATCATATTACAAAATGTTATCTAGATAGTCAGATTCAGTTCAGAGCAGCCACTGACTTCAAGTCAAAACCAAAAGCCAGATGGTGAAATATTCTTAATAGGAGCTTAATCACAAAATCCAGGAATGTTCCAAAGAGAAACGGAAACGGAAAGCAAAGAAGATGGCAAAAAGAGGAGGGGGATTCAATATGCAACGCAAGCCAAATAGTCAAACTCCCTTCCCATAATTATGACTTATGAGGGTTATTTGTTGTTTGCACAAGACAGAAATGTGAGCAGATAGAACAAACTTCAAAACTAAAACTATTTAAGGATCTCATGACACAATAAAGGGCTGTTTGGTATGACAACTCAAATTAGTGGAATCCAAAATCAAATACAAAATTAGAAAATCAGAATTCAAAACAAAATCATCACATCAAGAAAAATGATTATTGGAAAACGAGATCATAATTTTTTTTTTCCAAAGAAATCAATAATCAGAAAATGAAATCCACTTTTACTGGATATCAGTTTCCTGAATCTAATTCTTTATTTGGAAAAACACAACGTCAAACCAAACAGTTCAGAATCATTAGCCAGAGAATCCAAAACAGATATCCAGAATCAAAAGTCATGCCAAGCATGGCCTAAGCAATTTAAGATTTTTAAACATTAGACAATGGTTCATGCTGCAAAATCTTGGAACCAAATGGTACATATTTAGCATATTAAGCAAACTGCTAAAGACAAGGATCCTAAGAATAGACCATTGTGACTGGAATCCAATCTGGGTAAAGAAAGATGCATTCAGCTAAAGCCCATTTGCAAAGTTGGTGCATTTAAAAATTGTTACTGTTAAGTGAGTATAATGTTAATGAGCAACAGATTAAGAAAAGAAAATCCACATGTCATTTCAAAAGGCAAGAGAAGAGAAGTCCTCCTAATGGCATGAATAGGAGCGGATTTACCTAAAATGGCACGAACTTTCTCAATAGCCTCCTCCGAGACAGGGACGTTAGGTTTAAATGATTCCTTGCAAGCATTATATATTTTCTTCACAACTGGCATTCTGTAGTGAAATGCAACAGAACGCCAACTACGCCAGCTTGAAGATTCTCACGGGTAAAAAAGTTTGCAGCTACCAATGGCTATACCTCGAGTGCTCCTCTCAGGCTCTTCACTACCCTGACTGATGTCCTACATTTCAAAAAGAAAGAAAGAAAGAAAGAGCCCAATAAATTCCAAAACCAATCACATGGAAGAAGGTGGAAACAATAATGATAAAGAATCAAATCACATAACAAATATCGGGATTCTGTTGGATTCAACCGAGAAAATGCTCGAAAAAAGAGATGGTAGAAGAGTATTTGTCAAGATTTATTGCAGTGGCACAAATATGAAGAACAAGTAGATGTAAAATAAATACAAGTTTTTCTTCATTTCTTTGTATGAATTACAGAAAATAACAAGAAGCAAAAAGCCCATCAAACTTGATCAAGAGAGCATGAACCGTGAGTTGAATTCAAGTTCCCTTAGCACTACCAGTACCCTATACCATAAATCGTGATGAAGCATGACAGCTTTTCGAACAATGATGCATCCTAAACAACAAAATCGAACACAACTTCAACCCTCAACCTGAATCTCAGCGAACAGATGCCAGACACCTCCTACGCAACTCCCACTTCAAACTTACTAACCTGAGAAAAGTATGAAATGAACGCTGTTTGATGTGGTGGATAGGATTACAGGGTCGGATTTTGTGAGTCGATTTTGGTCAATTGAAATGGGAGAGAGAGAGAGAGAGAGAACAGCATCGAAAACCCTAATTCGATTGACAGCCGAATTCCCTGTAGATTCAGAAAACCTTTCAGATGGATGAAATCGTGGAGAAAGCGGTACCTCTCAACTATGCATTAGAGAGAGGAAGGGAGAGTAATAAACCGAAGCCAATTCAAGATGGGCGAATGGTGAAGCAGTAGCTTCCAGATACACAGATAAGAGAGCCAGCT
>LIEC01009607.1:0-61091 GCA_001925005.1 Drosera capensis | reverse complement strand
CCACGGAAGTCCAGCTCAGATAAATCTGGAGATGAAATTTCTGCCTCCTTGCCAGAGCTATATGTTGCACCTCCATCGCTGATGAAACAAAAGTCGGGTGTGCAACCACGGAAATCCTACTCAGACAAAGGTGGAGACGAAACTTCTCCCTCCTTGCCAGAGCTATTTGTCGCACCTTCATTGCTGATAAAAGAGAAGTCGAGGGAGCAGCAACACAAGTCCAACTCAGATAAAGCTTGAGATGAAATGCCTGTCTCCTTTCCAAATCTGTCTGTTGCACCTCCATCGCTGATGAAAGAAATGTCAGTGGAGCAACAAAAGAAGACCAACTCAGAGAATGGAGATGAAACTTTAGCCTCCTTGCCAGTGCTGTATGTTGCGCCTTCATCGCTGATGAAAGAGAATTCAGAGGAGGCAGCTAACTCAGGTGTGGCCCAAAACACGGATATAGCTACTGCAGGTGCACCTGGACCCAAACAGCAGTATTCATCTTCGCTTATTTCTGTGAGGACTGGAGGAGTTGCATGCTGAGTTGGCCCAGCTTCTGCTCGAGGTGACCTAAGTTGCACAGACAAACCTGGAACAATTCTTAACACTACCGAATTAGATACAGTCGAGGTGTCAGCTTATAATACTTTTAGCCTTAGTCATAGTTCCCAAAACATCCGAATCGTTTTCTAGGTATATCCTCATTGACAGCCACCCTTGGTTCATATAGAATGCACCAACTCGTTGAGAAGCCACACTGATCTTGTAGCATTGTGGCATGGGAGTGAAATCGTGAACATGTATATCATCTTGGAAGTACCTGATCCGATCATGTCTACACAATAGCCAAATCCCTTTTCTCCGATTTGTCATGGTCGTTCTTTATTCGGACACTGACCACAATTCAAACTACTGGAGTGTTCTGGAACAAGTTGCAACCGTGATTGACATTATAACAGGATTACCGAATACTCTCACCCTCCTTACGTACCCGGTTCACTCTAACCCTTCTCACGTACCACGAACCGGATACAACATATCGGGATACAATACTTAAAAAGAAGTCTTTAAAATTTACACCACGACTAACGTACTGCGAACCGGATACAGCATATCGGGATACAATACTTGAAAGAAAGTCTTTAAAATTTACACCACGACTAGCGTACCGGGTACCAATGCATCTGGTCACACTGCATTATAACATCACCAAAACACTGCAACATACGCAGCACATGCAAACAACACAGACAAAGACAAGGTTAAGAAAACAGCCTTTACAACCCATGATTCGGAGAAGGTAATTAAGATCAGGAAATTAATTACATTAATTAAGAAACGCTGGTCAATAGCTACAATGACGAAGGCAGCTCATCATCCAGCGAGCCAAGTACCTAACTACCAAGTTCTGTACACAATGCAAGACGCAAATACACGGGCGGTGTCATGGGCACTCTGCCTACTGGTTAATTTAAGCCCAAGAAAAGGGAAACAAGAGATTGAACAAGTTAGCAGTCGAGGCTAGGGATCAGAGTCTGGTTGCTTCTGATTAGTCGCACCACCTTGCATCCGTGCACGAGCCTCTGCAAACATTCTCTGCTGCTCGGCTACTGCTTCTTCCTCGGTCATCTCGGCAACATTGTTCCACTTCCCACTACCCCTAACACCATCCTGCTGAATAACATTCAAAATGAATCAGCCACTTATACTTTCTTTTCCTTGATCCATTTTAAAGCTACATGAGAAACCAAAAAAAAAAATCACAAAAGAAAAAGAAAAAGAGATACAGTTGACCAGTAAAGTGAAACGAGCCAACACCTATACATAGAAACCAATATCAAGATGCCTGATGACAACGTATGATCACAAAATATGGTTGGCTTAAAAACGAAGCACTTCTTCCCGAATGAATAAAGAGAAGGCACTTACAGTCACTTCTTGCTTGTGTTGTTCATATGCAGCACATACATCTTGAATGTACTCCCCAAATCCAAGAACCTGCAAAGCAGGCCAATAACATGCTTAGAAAGCCGATATATCGGATGTGATATATCGGATCACTAAGCTAACCGATAACACTTCTGTTCTGGATTGACATCTAAAAGAATATGCTCCCACCTGTCCATCTCACTTGGTTAGATTTGCTCATGGAAACACCAACAACCGGTGTCCTAACTGAATCAGAGTCATCAGACAAGGTAGATTTGCTCATGGAATAGGCTGAGGGCGACTAATTGAATGAGTTAAAGCCATTAGCTATTCATGTGTTTGTGGATCGTTGAAACAGGACAAAATTTCTTTTCCCCCAACTTGATAACAGGCAAGACACAAAAAAAGGAGGGGGGGGGGGGATTTAAGTACCTCCAGAGCTTTCAATACATGCTCAGGTGCAATTGTCTTCTTTTCTTCCTTGTTGCATACATCATTTGATTCAGATGATACAAGATTTATAAACTCTGCACCCACAAAATTTAGTTCACTTAAGAAAAAGGAAAAATACCTTGAACATTAACAGAAGAAAGAAAGAAAACAGCATGAGTAAACAATATATGCTTCCATTTCAAGAGGTAAGAATAATGTTGCCGAGCATTTAAAAAACACACTCAATCAGCATAAAAACACACTTTTAGTAACGGCATGAAGAGCATAAATCAGCATAACTTTACCTACACAACACTCAATCAAGAGGTCTTGTGTATCCCGAGCAACACGTACATCTGGGGGCAGCATCTCCTTTATAATTTTTGTCATGGTGGCTGAAAAACAGTAGAAGTGCTCTGATCAGAAAACGCAAAACTATAATGTCACACTGGCCAAATAGTTGTCAAGATAGTAAATTCATGCATATCCCTTTCAAGAGCTCGCTATGAGCTCCAAAGTGGAAGCTCGTGCACTTCAGACTTGGTCAAAGCATTGTGTCCATACTGTTGACATAACATCTCCTATGTTTTAACAGCTTTGTAAATGCTTTTGATAATGCAGGAACGTGATAATTAACCATTGAAAGAAGAGTGGAAGAGAATACCTTTAGGAAGCGAAGCATCTTCTTTGGCCTTGCCAACAATATCCATTGGCTCCATCCCTTGGGTTCCAAACTCAAGTGACACTCCGAAATACTGTAGAACCAAAAACACATTGTGTATGAGCAAAAAATAAAATAAAAATAAAAGCTTGCTTAATTCAAGACATCGCGAAAATCGAGCTTAAAAGCCATGAATCCAGACAAGAGAGACAACAATTTGACGAATAACAAAACCGAATCGAAAACCCTAAGTTCTCAGTCCACCACCAAAACCCTAGCACCACAACCAAGGGCAATTATCTATTTTTTCAATCAACACAAAACCAATCACAAGCACCCGAGACAACCCCAGCCACAACAAACCCACTACCAAATCACACGTCTCTGAAACTCAAACCAAAACATCTCCAACCACACAAATTTCAGCACCGAGCAATCGCAACCACTAACGGAGATGCGAATATTAAAGAAAAAAAAATGTAATTAGATAGATATCGAGGAATCGAGGGGGAAAAGAGTTACCGTGACGGTCGCCGGAGAAGGGTTTAGACGGCGGCGGCGGAGGGTGGCAGCGGGAGACGTGGAGGCAGGCAGAGAGAGGGAGTCTAGGGATTTGAGTAGAGTCGTGTCGGGTTGTCGGCTTGTCGTGTTGATTTGGGATCAACTTATCATCATTTTATTCAACCACGATGTGACGTGTGATGTGCTTGGAATCGGAACCGAAATTTATTTGGAACCTGATTTATGGACCTAAAACGATGTCGTTCTTGGCATCCATGAATATTCACTCGTTTTTTACTTTCACTAAAAAACCTCCTTTCTCAGATCCATTTTTGTACTCTCTTCATCTCCTTTATTTTGTAATATTAATTTAGGTGAATTATAAAATTATCTTAAAATATTTATGATGTTTATTAATCTTATTGATTTGTTTTAAAAATTTGCAAGAAATTTGAATTGTTTTATAATTTTTTAATTTTTTAAAGTGTTTGATTTGTTTTTAGAGGTTTTCAAAAGATTTGAATTATTTTTTAAAGTATAAATCATTGAAAAAATCATGAGACAAATGAAATATAAAAAAGATTAATTTTATGACGAATAATCTTTTCTATAATCTCATGAGTCATGATTAAGAATTTAACATGTTTTAAAGATGTCAAAGAATATTTTATAAAATTGATCAATTTTTTTTTGTTAAATCAGATCAAATTGTATAAGAAATGAATCAGAATCAAACAAAATTGATTTTCGATTCATAAGCAAAATAAATCAAAACGTTTGAATCATTCACAAATTAGATGATTAGAACGATTGTATGATTACAACGGATCAATTCACCGAATCCAAAATCACTAACCAATAATCTAACCGGAATCATTTTATCATATATTAGATCTACATCGGCGATAATCCGTATTTCTCGGATGGTATAGATATATTTTGAGTTCATTTTATCTTTCGGATGATATGTGTGTTTTGAATTCATTTGTTACCGTAATCTTTTATTTTATTCATATTTTTGATTTGATTTTATCCTTTAACATTTATATTTGATACAATATAATTATTTTTATTTTAAAATTAATAATTTGTCTCAAATCTTTCATATATTTAATAATAATGATATTTTTAATAATCATATATAAATTAATAAAAAATTAATATATTGTAATCAATAAAATATTAACATATATATATTTATTAATTAATTAAAAAAAATAACAGGATTCGTAAAAATTTCGTATGTCTATAGTGATATGTTACGTATTCACAGAATCTGACGGGCTTGCTCAAAACCAGTGAGTGGCCGTGGATGTAAAACCCCCAAAATCAGGCTTAAAAGTTCTACCGTAAACCCTTGCCCTCTGCCTCCACCATTCGCTCTTCTTCATCACTCTCCTCTTCCCCATCGATCTCCTCTCCTCTCCATGTTTTCTTGCCATAATCAGTCACACCCATGAAAGCCCTGAGGCTACTTCGATCCCTAACATCATCATCAACCCCCTTCTCAAAATCCCAGAGACCCATATCACTATTCTACTCAGCTCAGCCTCAACGGGAACATTCTGGGATCCGATCAACATCGGCAGGGGGTTCGTCGTCGTCTGAGACCGAAACGGATGATGTCGAAACCCGGGATTTCGACAGTGCCCAGTTCAGTTTACCAAATGGGAAAGGGAAGAAAGGGGTGGTTCGGGAACCCAATTGGGATAGGAAGTATAGGGAGAGAGTGGAGAGGGAGATGTTTAAAAAGGGGGAAAAGAAGGGTGATGAGGTGAGCGAGGAGGAGAGGAAGAGGAGGGTGATTGCAATGAGGTTAATGGAGGCAACATTGGAGAGAGGCGATGAGGATGTGGAGGTGGAGGGTGAGGAGGATTTGGGTGTAGAAGTGGAGGATCAGAAGTCTTTGTCTGTGGGGATTATTGGGGCGCCGAATGCCGGCAAGTCTGCTCTCACGAATTGCATGGTTAGCATTCTTGTATGGTTGTGCTTGCATCAAGGATATGCTATCTGCGGTTGATTGTTCTTGTTGTTGTTAGCTTTTGGCTTTTATAAATTGAAAAATTAGTCCATGTTAGGGGAGCTAGTACATGAATGTTAAGGGTAATTTGAAGAGGACATCATTTTATAGCATATGCTCACATGCTTGTATATTGATTAGAAAGCAACATATTTTTCAGATAGGTATTCACCTTGTCTGGGATGTTGTTTGCAGGTTGGGACAAAGATTTCTGGTGTTTCACGGAAAACAAATACAACCACGCATGAAGGCCTGGGAGTTTTCACGAAAGGAGACACCCAAATTGTATGTTTCCTGTTTTGCTAGATGATGAGTTATAGTATGAGGGCTGGCCGAGTTTGCTCAAGATTTGGATGCTTATTCTTGGAAGTAGTCAGTTACAGAACTGTAGCATTGGCATTTTATATTGTCTAGTGAGCTTGTTACTTGCTATATCTGTCGTTTAGGATTCACAATCATGGTAAATGAAATTACTTGATTGTGTAATAATGGAGGGTGACCTATTATCCAACACCTCAAGAATTATTTTTTTTCACGGTGTTGGTTTCCTCCATTATATCTTGTTACGTCTTTCATTCCTTTATTCACAACGTGGCACTTTAATTTGAAGTCTGAAAAAAATAGTGATACAACCTGTGGTGTATACTTTCAGTTGTGATCTCTGGATTACATGGGCATATTCTCATCTTAACATTAAAAAAGAATCTTTTACTAGTTATGAACTTCTTTTGGACTCAACTTTAGTGGTTATGTTATTCATACAAGGTTTTGAGTTAAATCCTACAACCATGCCATCTTGATTCTTGATCTCCTGAATAGTATCATGTGCGATACCTGGAAAGTTTTGCCTCTTTTTCTTGAATATTCTGCTTATTTTCTGCACAGTGTTTCTTTGACACTCCAGGTTTGATGCTGAAGAAAACTGGATATCCATCAAAGGATTCTAAGTCGAGAATTCAATCTGCTTGGAGATCAATTGATCTATATGACGTTCTTATTGTTATTTTTGACGTTCACAGACACCTCAGCAAGTAAGATTCATATCTGATCTGCTTTCTTATGTTTGATCTTATTTTGCTTTGCTTATTCCTCTGATCCAGAAAATATAGAAATGAATAATATTCCCCTTCAATATCCTCTGAGAAGTCAAATACTTTACTGAAGTTTCTGGCTTGTGGTGAAATGTGTCAAGGGAAATTGTCTCACTTATTATCCTTGATTCGTTTCATGGATATCCTCTACTCTGATTGGATAGCAATAGCATTAGTGTGACTTTGCTAATTCACAGACAGTCAGTTTATTTCTTCAAGTATGGCATGTTACACAATTGTCAGCACTAGCTGCATTATATAGATGCTTATCCTGACTTCATTACTTGGGTTGCCAAATCAAATCAGTCTCCATGTTACAGGGAAGTAAAAGATATTCACAATGGTTGGTGCTAATTGTTCAAAACTTCCAGGCCTGATTCAAGGGTTGTGAGATTAATCGAACGCATGGGTTCAGAAACCAGTACAAAGCAGAAGCGAGTGCTGTGCATGAATAAGGTTGACTTGATTGAAAAGAAGAAGGATTTGTTGAAGGTTGCAGAAGAATTTAAAGATTTGAAGTTTGATAGGTTGATTTTTTTTTCCCACCTCAGATCTCTGGGTTTGTTTTTTATATATAATTCTTCAATAGTTGATACTTAACTCCTGTTTTTTCAGAGTTTTTATGATCTCAGGGCTCAAGGGTTCTGGGGTGAAAGATCTTATGGAGTACTTCATGGAGCAGGTACCGTGTTTGCAACCATGGACCTTTCCACTTGCTTGCTGTCATACATATGCACTTACTCTCCATGACTCTGCTTACTCATTGTCTTGTACTCCATTTGTTACCTCTGTTCCAGGCAGTAAAAAGACTATGGGATGAAGATCCTTACAGCATGAGCGAAGAAGTAATGAAAAATATATCATTAGAAGTTGTCCGGGAAAGGTTATTAGATTACGTGCATCAAGTATGTTTTTAGAATCCTCTTTTCCCCGTTCTCACTTTTGTGTTCTCTTTCATTCTTTCTCTCAATAATATCACTAATTCAAGTGCATATGACTAAAGAGATCAACTCATACTGCAGGAAATTCCTTATGAAATAGACCATAAATTGATAGACTGGAAGGAACTGCGAGATGGGTCTTTGAGAATTGAACAGCATTTTATCACAAACAAACTAAGCCAAAGGAAGATCCTTGTGGGAAAGCATGGCTCAAAAATTGGGTATTCACCTTCATCTCTCTTCTGCAAACTTTAGCAGCTCCTGACCATTTTGAAACTTCCGAATTCTACTTTTTCTGAGAGGTTCTTTGGTTGACTGGAAGTTTAATTTTGTGCATATGGAGATTTTCCAATCTTCTTGGGTGTTTGTAGTCAGTGAAATTATTTCAGGCACATGTCACGAGTTGATGAATGCATACCGAAATAGTTGGATTGAATTTATCAACTGTCTGAGGGAACTTCTAATTGTCAGCTGCTTCTTGTTGTTGGTGCAGGAGGATCGGCATTGAAGCTAATGAAGAACTAAGATCTATCTTCAAGAGAGAAGTTCATCTCATCCTTCAAGTTCGAGTGCAACGATGAAGCTTGCAGGTGAGGGTAGGAAGCTTGTCAAATAATAAATAGGATGTTTTATGTAGCATGTCACCACATTATGGGCGCTCTCAGCATTTACTTATTGTTAATATTGCTCAAGGAGAAACAAATTTTAACATTTTGGTTGTTTTTCTTTTACACTTGTAAGTTGCATTGTAATCATGCCATTTCGTTTATTTGTTCATAACCTTGGTGTAGGGCATCTGTGTGGAACAGTCATGAATGTTAGTCTCTTTCTGCGAGTTGATTCAGCACTTGAACAAATCTTGCATGGTTAATATCAGGTGCGGTGATCTTGTATTTTGCTTGATCCACCGCAAGCATTACTTGTTGCTTGGCCATTGGTGGCATTGTAGTTGAAGGTTGCTGGAAGGATTCAATTGGATTCAATTTCCATTAAGACCATACTCGCCTTTCATCCTTTATTTAGAGCAAAGCAAATCGGTGAAAAATATCCGGGATCTGTTCGAGTTTGGAAAAGGAGCTTGGATGCTGCTGCAGCTGTACTGTGCTTGTGAGATTGTACAAGTGATGTAATTTTATTATAGAACTGCACGATAAGCTAGTTGAGTTTTCATCTTGCAGATGGAAAAGTATCAAAATTATATGGTGTATTGTCAAATTATTGATTTCTGCTTTGGTTTTCTCATCCAAGTGTTGAAATTTTGATGACCTTTACAAATTCAAGGAGCTGATCTTATTGAAAGTTAGACGCTTAGGTGATGATTTTTTTGATTTCCTGCAAGTTCAGTGTGCACAGCTTAATTACTTTTGAGTATGAAACTATTGCATCTGTTCAGAGCTTCTCGCATCATAAAAGTACCACCCTGAATTATTACCAATACTCTGCTGGAAAGGCTAAACCGGGCGATGCAAATTCTCACCGCTTCATGTGAACGTCTGACAGTTGACTAATTCTGGGAACCTGATGATCCCTTGAAAAACAAGGGTGCGTGACGAATACTGAAAAAGAACAAGCCACAAATGCAACTATAAGAAAGTGTTCGGGATATAGGTAAATGGAGGTCATGTCGACTGGATACTATCAGGAACTCAGATCACAGGATCAATCAAAGCACAAAAGGAAGCAGAAACTTCCCTTATGAAGGGTACGCCCATGACATGCTCAGGAGACTCACCAAGACAAAAACCTCTTTACACCCCAAAGCAGAATGTAAAAACATTCTATATACAAATGGCAGACAACACCTATGAAACACCCAGTTTATCCCGAAGTGTGTCGAAAATTGAAGAAGCAGCTGCATTCTGCGAAAAACTCATCCTCAGCCGACCAAGCAATTCACTGTCCTTTGCCTGAGAAGCAGCCTCAGCAGCTTCATTAGCCATACCAATCCGTGCATAAGCCTGTTTTTTTCAAAAGGGTCAAAATAGGATTTCAAAAGAAGAAACATCACAGCACAGTGACCGGCCAGTATAGAAGTAAAAAAGTCACATACGGGACACTCCAAGCAGAAGACCCATGTAAGAACTAAGCATATTAACAAACCCCTACGATTACCTCGGCTTTCTCCCTTGGGTCGGAAAGTTTTGGTATATATTTGAGTGCTTCGTTCTTCTCATCATGTTCAATGCATGCCTCGACAAAAGGCTTGTAACCTGAGCAAAGCCCCGAGTAATAAAAAAAGATCAATCAAATGTTAAAAATCAGAGAAAATTGTAAAAAGCAGTTAAATCTACAGGCCATTGGAACCAAATTATTTAGCCTCTCCAGGCGACAAACTGGACCGGGTTCTCTTTATAATTCCTTATGAGAAAAGAGGAGCTCTGCACTAAGAGCTGCAATTTCAACACGATGCTGGTGGATTTACTTGGTCACTGTCAAGTTAGAACACATCCAGGACAATTTTAATACGTTTATGACAGGGAAGGTTTAACAATCATAATCTATGACAGTGCTATTTGCAATGCAAATAAGAAACATGATGCTTCGAAACCTCTGTTCATGTTTCTGAAGCAAAAAGCGAAAACAGATAAAATGGAAAATAACAGTGAATTCCATATCCACATAAAGCTTCAAGATCGGGATTTTTACAGTATTTATAAAAGAAAAATCATACCAATAGGGGGTCTCTTCTCCTTTGAAAACTTCTCAAGGCCATCCCAGTCACCAATTGTGGCCAATGCAAATACCTTGAGCCAGTACCATCTCTTCTCAGAAACCTAATACATGAGTTTAAAACATAGTAAGATCTTGGGAATATGTGAGGAAGAAAACGAAACAAATTGTCTCCTCAACATAAGGAATCATAACAACAAAGTGAAATTCGCACCTTGAACTCTGTCTTTACTCTCAATGCATCTTTGTGGTTACCGATTACAATACATGTCCTAATTGTATCACTTATGCTTGAATCAACAAAGATAGCCTGCTTTGTTTTCACTTCTAATTCATGTTGAAATCTGCATCATAACAGAATACAATACAAAATATTCAGCTATAATGATGGAAATGAAAAAGAATAAAATAAAAAGCAGCATGAATGATAGAAATGATTTCGGTGCTCAAAATAACGTACCTTAACAATTTTGCATGCTCCTCAGCAGCTTTTGACTCGAAATTATGTTCCTTGGACTCTGCAAAGAGTTTTTTAGCATCTTCGATAAGCTTTAAGCGTTGCGTATGAAGTGGGGCTCCCTTGCTAGCCATTGGGTTTTTGCTCAATTCCCAGGATTCTTTCCACAATAGAAAGGCGACTTCCTGAAGAGCAAAAGAGAGTATGATGGGAAACAAAGGAAAAAGATGCATATCAGCTAAGAAATAATAAAATCTATCTTGATGTTTACACGCAGTATGAATATATATATACTTAAAAGAGAAAATTGCGAAACTCAAGTCCAAGCCAAAGAAAAGGTTTGCAGCTAGTGGTAGACATAGCTTTAAGGTGGCTTGCCCATCTATAATCGTAATTTCATCTAGGATGGTAAATATACCTCAGACTGTCCAGTCGTAGTGAAAATTTTCTTCAAGAATTCATGCTTATAGCCCCTAAAATAGACAAAGAGATCAAACAATGAGTTGAAAAGCGAGAGCACTCCGACATAAATATACAAATATATAACAATCTCGGAACAAAAGATAAGATGCCATTTACTGTGCATAAGCTATTAGCAAGTCCTGAGCCAAAGCCTTAGCATGTAAGGTCCCAAGAAACTCCACATATGGCCTCTGCAACAAAGAGAGGCAAATCAATAACAAATTTGTCAGCTTTGGCGAAATCCTGCAAACTATAAACATCAACCTCCGAATAAAATAAAGGCCCCTGAATCACAACCTTGTGCCATATATGGAAAAGAACCATGTAAACAAGATCAGTGTCACCACTTTCAATTGCTTTTGTCAAAGCTATATCTTCTTCTCCAATGCTTAATAAGAGCGGCACCTGATGAATAATCAGAACCAGTCAAGCAGTATCAAATGCACAGAACGTATCATTTTTTGAAATAGTAACTTCGAAATTGGGTGCAGCACTTCTTCGATCTACAAATACAACACTAAGACGGCCAGAAACCTGTTTTGAAGAGCGTGGCTCATGCTCAATAAGCATTGCGGCCAACTTCCTACGGCCACTCTTGTCCGCATGTTCAGCAACAGCTGCATATGATATGCTTTTGCTTAATTTCAGCTGCAGTTTGAAAAGAGTGGGCGAGTAATTATGTGTGAACAACATTTCACCATCATTTTTTTTAAAACATCATCAGGAGAATGAAAATCATAGGGTGAAAAACCTTCTCCAGTAAGATATCGAGAAGAGCAGGATCAGGAATTGCCAGTGAAGCTGTTATCTTCGAACATGCCCAGTGCATCACCACCAATTCCTGCAAAAAATCGATACACATGTCATATCTACATTCATAAGAAGCACTCCACATCAGAGTGCTTTCTTCTGCCATGCAATGACTAATCCATGGATGACTTTGCCCTGTCATCCATAACCAAACTATGATAAGCTTCCACTGAACAACAAAATGACAGCAGATTAAACGTAGGAAATTCCAGCAGGAGAGGGGTTAGCACTTAGCACCCAATGCAGCATACTGTTTTTTTTTTTAAAAAAACCTTCATCTCAAAACAATTATTTTCTTGACCTTGGACATTTCATAAGAAAGAAAAATCCATATGCCCATACCATGTACTAACAAGACGTGGAACCCCTCATGAAAATTGACGTAGCTAACTCTAAACAAAACAATTCATTTAATTGACTCAATTTTGTTTACTTTTGTTTTGTTTTTGGTTTTTTTTAAAAAAAAAAAACTGATGTGGATATACCTGATTGAGGCCAAGGTACTCGGACAACCGAAGAGCCAAAAGGTGGTGGTTGGCATTAATCAAACGACTAATCAGAACTGGCGCAGTAAGAACCTGTCACAAAAAAGTATATCAGCTTATGCTTCTTAACCATAGTCACGAGCATCAAAAGAAGTTTGTTTGATGTGCTTTGAGGACCTTATACTGCTGAATACTAAGAGGAATCCCAACATCGGGACTGCGGACAGCATTTAAGATGCGCAAAGTTTTACACATCTCCTGAAAACGATCACGGGGGACATTGCTGCCAAAGTCAATTGGATATCAATATTGAGACAAACAATCAAACATTGAACATCATAATTTTAGTGTTCGAAATTGTCAGCAATAGAAGCCTACAAATGAGACACAAAATATCAATCACAAATATAACAGGCTGTTGTGAGCAAGAACAAACATATACGAGCTCCGAAGTAACCCTCAACATTGTCATCAAAAGACAACATCATTTTCTCGTTCCTGAGTGGTTGGGTCTCTAGATGCAAATGTCAAAAAGTATTTTAAGAGGACTTCTCCGAAGGAACCAGTCTTAAAAGAAAAGAGAACAGTCATGCCAAAAACACAAACAGGAAAATCCGAATGCAAATTACATATACGCATTTGACTTATACCTGATTCAAGCAATGGAGAAAACAGAAATAAGCTAATAACTAACCTGCAGAATGCCTGACCATAGCTTGCAGCCCTTAGCAGCGTACGCTGGCATGAAATATCAAACTCATATCCTGCCGCGTCAACACACGCTTCGATGGCTTCTGGCAAGGCATTGCGTCTACGTAACTCTCTCAAATTTTCATCTGCCTAAAAGATGGCATGGAATTGAAGTTAACCACGTACAACGCTTAATAATGTTATATTTGTCAAACAATGATTTATTTGCATATCATGCAGGAATGGATAGGCCCATGTACTTGTAGACACCATCAGATATGTAGACACCATCAGATATCCATATCCGCAAGAACACACATATTCTCAAACAGCTAACATACATGTGAAAAGAAATAATCAGCCTAAAAGATTGACTGGTAACTGGTTGAGTGCCCATTGTTCAGAAAGAATTACAATTCTCTGCTGTGGCCCATCTCGCACCAGCCTCCCCTCCATTTGCTTCCCCTTTGCTCTTTACAACTCATGCTCCAATTCTCTTATGTCGATATCTTGGTCCTCTATATGCGTAAACATATCAATAACCTATATACCCTCCTACCTCAGTGTTTCTACTGAGGCAAGTACAGTTTCCAAGTCACTCACCTTGCAGCTCTAGATAGCACCTAGGGGCTAGGCCTTGTATGTGCCCCTATTAGAAGCATGCAACACCAGCGATTGAAAAGGATGTCCAAGGACAATCTATACAACATTTGATTGGGAAAATTGTCACTGCATCCGGGTAGCCTTCCCACGATAGTGAAATCTAGACCCTATAGATGCCCACGCAATCAGATTAAAGTGCCTACCTTCTACTTAGCATGTCATATAATATCATAACAAAGCTAAAAATGTCCATCTGATATCATAATAAAGCTATAGAAGTCCAGATATTCTCTATATTTTTGAAAAGAACAAAATCCACACACATTTGTTCAAGGAGGAATCATGATTTCATGGTGTACCTTTGCACTTCTCTTATCAAAATGATCCAAGGCATCGATCAATAAAGCTGGAGGTTCTGTACTTCCAATTCTAAAGATGGCTTCAGTAGAATCTGGGACTCGCTGTAGGAACTCCATACTTGTATTCGAGAGTATCCTAACCCCATCACATTCCGAGATGAGAAATATTGGGTCATCATAATAGTAATTTATTGGCTCTCCTAAAGGACCCACCATCAGAAGCACTTCGTCCCAATACAGCAAAACTGTGTCCATTCCACACCAAGCTAGTTGTTCGGGTGGTAGAGCAGACTGCAAAAGATGATAATAAAATGAGAGAGTTGCCTATACTGTCAATCAACAATTGTTACACAGCAATAATAACAACCAAGCACAAACCATAACACTTTATAAATAATTTTGTCAAATGCTTAATTCCAATAAACAATGGGTGCTCTATGGCTATAATCAGTACTTTCAACTAGATTAGATTATTGAAAATAAGCAGGTTTCATGATGAAAAACAGATTTTTTCCGCAAAAGCGTAGGTCGCTCGGTTGCTCGTGCTAAGAACCTTCCTGAAGGCAATTGTTCAGGTGCAAGTAAATGGAACTCCAGATGACTTTAGCAATGGATTTTCCCAAATCAAACACGAAATGCAAGTTCCAAGGTTCCAAGCCGACATGATCCAACCAACCCACCTCGCATTCATGCTCGAAAATAGTCCTAGAGAAATCCTGTGTGGACAATATCAAAAGCCTCCCATCATGAGTAAACGCAGCTAACATCTTCCCATCCCTCGAAACCACCATCTTCTGCACCGGCCCGATCCCTTCCCCGACCCTATGCACCTCTCCATCCTCAATCACAACCAATCCATCCCCAACACCAAGCAAAACCACCACACTCTCAGACTCAGTAAACCGCGGTTCAATCACTGCCAAACAATGCGGCATCTCATCAAGCCCCACATCCAGAAACTTCAGCACCGCCCCCTCATCCCTCCCCAATCTCTCAAAATCCGTTACACAAAACAACTCAAACCTCTCATTCACACAAACCACACCATTCCCCCAAAACACACACTCAACCACACTACTCTCAAAACACTCCCTTCCAAGCGAAGCCCCGGGGCCGACGATCTCGGCCCTCTGATCATACCTATATATCGTTCCATCCTGTACGATACAAATTAGGGTTTGATCGTCGGCCCAAGAGAACCCCACGAGACGACCACCGGGGTTCCGCCACACGGATTCCGATACCTGGACGCCGGCGGAGTTGAAGATTCGGAGTTTTCGGAGTGCCGATTCGGCGTAGAGTTGGACGATCTTGGAGTCGTCGCGGATGATCGCGATCGGGCCGCCGAAGGGGGCGCAGGCGAGCTTGTTGCGGCTCAGATCGATGTGTTTCCATTTCATGGTGTAGAGAGTCGGTTTCCGGTAGTAGCGATTGCCGAGAGGGAGCCACTCGGCGGCGACGGCGACGGCGGTGGTTGCCGCCATTGTTGAGGCGAGCTCGGTGAGATTATTTGCCGGGTAAGCTGCGGATTGTGAGTTCATAGCTTACGTCACTTGTATTTATACTACGAATTTATTTTAGATTTAAAAGTTTATTTATAAAGTGAGTCACATATCCAATATATTTTTAATCGAGTTATGTCGTAATATTTAATTTTTTTGAAATATAAATATTATATAAAAATTAAAATTATTTTAATATATTTTATTAAATATAATATATATATTTAAAAATCCCTACAAATTCAATATTAACTTTTAATTTTTTCATCTTCATAAATTGATAATAATTAAATGTATTTATAATGTATAAACTAATATTGTCGAATTGGGGAGTTATGTTAGATGCAAACATGATGTCATATAAACGAGTTAAATTTATCTGTTAAATTTATGAAAAAATCAATGATGATGATTTTATATTTTTAGTATTAACATGTCAAATCAGAGAAATGTGTGGTCAATCAATATGTGTGGTTAGTGAAATCAGTTCATGTTCAATATGTGTGGTTAGTGAAATCAGTTCATGTTTTAGGTGGATATATTGGTTCAATGATAGTAAGTGATTATTCTTTCAATCATTTTGTCAGGGTTTAGGTATGTTTGGGTTGTAAGCTAACATTTATCTTAATTTTTAGTAGCTTTTTTATCATAATATAGCAAAGAAAAAAAATGCCTAACCTCTTTTATCATGAACATAAAACATATAATACTTGTATAACCACGCGCTCCTGCTGTTTAACCGACAACATACGCCCCGAACCCGAACAACGATCACCCATCTAAGAAATGTTCATAAACGTGCAAACTGTTTCGAATATTGTTTCACCTATGTGCCCCTTCTAGATACTGTGTTGAACTTATTCCTATTACACGCAGTGTTAATGTTGCTATTAAAGCACTTTCTCCATGGTATTAAGCACGCGACAAGGATGTTATACTTCCCAAAGCTTATGCAGACGGTCAGTCGTAATTACAAGCATAGCATGTGAATCCCAGAACTTTCCTCGACTGCCACAAGCGTTGCACATATAAGCCTTGGCCATCTCCAGCTTCAGCTCGTGCTCATGATTCACGTATTTCACAACCCGCGGCAGATTCTCTCCTCCTTTCCTCAATGCAGTATCGAGTTCTCCGACACTCGCCTCCGTTGGTGCTGATGAGCTTGAGCAAAGCTCCAATGAGGACTAAAGCAGGAATCCCTTTGATCTCGAAATATCCTTTTAAGGTCTTGCCTCGACTTTTAAGGTACAGCTAACCAAGGCATGGTGGACAAGCTGTTGTCAAACTCGTCATGGTCACGATCTGTCAATATGAAGATTACATCGAAAGGAGTGCTGCTGTCTGCGATGAGCTCGTTGTAAGCATCTATGAGTTGCGCGGTGAAAATTCGAGATGGAGGGCACCAAAGTAAAGCCCTCTTGTCTTGCCCATGAGTTCGGATACCAAAACCTGCAGCCAAGTCAGTTAATGGTACTGGACCAAGACGAGGTACAGAAACATCATACCAAAAAGACATTACAGTGGGATGCTAATGATACGAGGAACACAAAAGATCATTGCAGAACATACACTTCCTATCTAAAAATGAAGGTTTAATCGGAGTTTAGAGCCTGAGATCACCTTGCTTTCATCTTTTGAGAAAAGGTAGCTGCTTTCCCCATATGCCAAAAGCTCTTCTATTTTACCACGTTTAGGCTTCCCATCATCCATTGCTTTCAATTGCTCTCTTCTTTCCCAGGTGAAAGGAAAGGCATCAGCACCATAATCTTCAATCAGATCAACTGCATTTTTCTTCCACTGACGATTTCCCATCCATTGACAGTGGAAGAAGCGTTGGGATGTGAAAAACATTGAAATGGCTGCTTATTTTCTTGTGCAAGTCAACGTTGAATGGAACCGCAAGCCAAGGCATGCTCTTGAAATGTTCATTGAAAGAATCCTCATCTCGATCGAATGAGATAACTATTACGTCGAGCTTTTCACCGGCATTTTTCAACGTGTTAGATACTTACGCCAGATGAGGAAGGAAGGCCTGACATGGTCTGCACCAGCTTGCCGCGAAAAAGAGACAGATTGTCGTAGCATCATCATTTGAGATAAAGGTATTTCCTGAAATCAGAGAATAGATTAAGCTAGCATTTAATCAAATGGAAAAAAAAAAACCCAAGCACAAATAAAGAAGACATAGATCTTACGTGGAAACCTTTATGGGAGAAAACCACAAACGATCGTCGATGACGACGAAATCTACTAATCCAATCAAGGAAATGCAAATGAGCTATACACGACAATGAGAACTTGCCTAATAGGACGTAGAGAAGTAATTCTCTTCTTTCACCAAAACTCTAAACCTCACTATACTCTCGATTTGTGTACCTGAGCTCTCTGAAAACCCGTGCCTTGCTCTGATGCCCCAAACTACTCTGAGGCTCCAGACTAAAGAAGAAGCACACATTATATAACACATGTGAGTCTGCATAGACCTGCACTGCACTGAACACACCAAGGAACAAGAAAGTCTTACACTTGCACTTAGATGTCACACGTAGCCATAAGTGCATGGAGCCCATGACAAAACCTTGACAGGGGAGAAGCAAACCGTGAACATCAACCTCAATATATCAATTTGAGGCATATGTCAACACTATCAGTTTCGCAGTTGAGGAATAACTCAAGACAAGGAACTAAGAGCAGTTCACAATTCTTAACACATAAATCATGAAGATAAACACATACATAAAATAGACATCTGGCATACAAGACGAAGCTGAAAAATTAATTTTACATGCTATCCACTACCTTGAGTGATGAATTCATAAGAATACCGAATGACTTGTTTTTTCACGCCAGTTATCACTTTCATTTCATATATGCGAAATCACGGTAAATAGTCTCATGTGGTGGAACAACGAGAACCGTGACACAGATTTCCCATCACTCGATGCAAAACCTCAAAAATCACACGTACAATACCATCAAATTGATTATATATATATATAAAGAAGTCTGAAATTGAGAAAAGGATACAATTCCTTCTCCCCAACCATTCATTCAACCACAATTACTATACGAAATATGAAGAAGCATATAGCCTACCCTTAGTTGGGACTTGGGAGCAAAAAGATGGGGTTGTCTAAGGCGGAAAGCGAGCAACCGATTGTAGATACGAAACCCGATGTCCTTTCGGATTTCGATTCTCGTTTCGGGTCGAATGAGAATTTCGGGGGAAAAGACGAAGGGAAAGGGGAGAGAGAAGCGCAGGATACGCCGAGCGGTCGCCGACCTGTGGGAGTGTTCAAGCGTAACTTTCCAAAACCACACACTGTGTCTGGGCGGTGAGGCTTTACAAATTAAGTACATTTGAAATATCAAACTCAACATAAAACATTACCGATCGAGACGTTTTATTTGTAATCCATTTTCATTTGTTTTTTATATAAATAATTATTTTTTTGAAAGTGATTATGTTTCAACATGATTATGCTTCATTCGTTTTAAATTTTTTATAAAAGAACCGATATATGACATGACATAGAATTATGTTTTATTTATGAAAATAAATAATATTTTAGATATCGAATCTTTTTATAAAAATAAAATAATTTGTATCTAAACATATATGAGAACGAAATAGTTCAATTAGACGATACGAGGATTAAATTTCTTCATATTTTAATTATTTTATAAGGATAATATGATTCATATTGTTTATAAAGATAACAGAATTCATACCTAAACATCTAAACACCATATTTTTGATAATTCGTCGTCATGAGGGAGAAATAGATCGTGAAGCAGGAGACTTTGGGGAAAAGGAGTCACGGCCCAAAGTGTTGTATACGTGACTAAAATGTCACGGCCTGTGACGCTTTACTCAAAGTAAAGCACTTCCGTATGTGACGCTTTATCCACGTATACGACACTTCGGACTGTGGCGTTTTCTTCCTAGTTTCCAACTAGCAATTGCATGTTTCTAAATAGCAATTTCGTATCTCGTCTGATGTTGTATTTTACAGTCTAAATTTTCATTGTCACATCACACGCATCAATTTTTACTACCTTCATCCAAAAAAATAATATGACAAAGTCATTATTCAATACATATTTTGATAAGTTTTATTTTTTATAATTAATGATGTACATAAGTATTATAATTATTGTCATATGACAAATTTATATAAATAATGTTTAATCGTTTTACGATATTGATCAGATTTATCTCGACAAACCCTCGAATCCAAATATTAGATAGTTTATGAGATGAAGGGATTACAATTTAGGATTTTTGAAAAATTGGATTCCTAAATCGATAACATTCCTAATTACAATTGCTTCATAATATAATAGGATTTTTATAGTACCATCCTAGAAGGGATGCATTTGGTTGATTTTATGATAATATATTGACTGACTTAAAATCGTATTTTTTTTTATAGAATATAAAGAACTGAATCCTATTATATTATGAAGCAATTGTAGTTAAAACTTGACCCACGTCATCGACGGGACAACATTCTCTCAAGAACACAGTGTCCATGATTCGCGTCAACTTATTTTTCGTTATTTTTGTATCGGTCTTTGTTTGCAATCCTTGCCCAAGAATCATATCCTAGTGGATTTTACCGACAGATCTTAGTTTCATCATATTTGCTGTATGGTTCAAGGTTGTAATCTTTGAATATTATGTCGTGAAAGTAGATAGGATCTTTGAATCAAAGAAGACGGATCCTCTCATATAGCCATGTCCACGTTCAATGAACCTTGTGAATTGTGTGAGTAAGTTTTTTGTACCGTGTTTGGTAGACTTATCCTATAGTCATTGCCGTACATCTATTGATTTAAGTTGTGGCCGAATAAAACCCAGTTTGCTCTCCAAGTTCACCAGGGTAAGGACGACGCCCTTCCAGATTTTCATCCTCAACTTGCTCCAAATTGGTCCTTTAGGCTTGTTGAGAAATTATATTCCATTAAAAACAAAAATAAACTCGTCCCAGGAGCGATGTAATGGATCTACTTGACATTTATATCGATCTAAAATTTGATATGCGTATCGATATAAAATTTGACATATGTATAACACCGTTCAAACATAGTTCTTTTTATAAAATTATTGTGAAACATTCAACATATATATGTTGCGGGACGATTAGACGTGATTTGATATGAAAACGAAATTTATATTTATATGTATAAAATAATACAAATACGTAAATATTATAAGAATTATGGAATATAGATAATATAAGAAGACGATACCAACGTATCTCAGATCTATATAAGTTGGAGCTTAGATGTACTCAATGCAACACATTCGTATGCTGTATTATTCTATACTCATAAATATAAATCATATTTTTATATTAAATTACGTCGATCGTCCTATTTATCACATAATATTTATATGAAGTACATTAGAATAATATGATGTCGAGTTTCTCCAAACTCGATCATTCTTTTTAAGTATTCGAAGATCAAAATTTCTCGTTACGAATACAAAGGTCTGAAACACTGAAGTCCAATAAAAGTCCATTTTTTATCCAACACAATTGTCGACACTTTTATAGACTAAGTTTCAACCTAGAACCTACCAACTTTTCCATGCACATTTCAAAACTCCAGAAAACAACGTGTCAAAATCTTAACCCATCAATCAAATCAAATCAAATCAACACCACCACAAACACACACCACCCCTCTTCCTTCCTCGATCTCATTCCTCAAAGCCACGCCGTGTGAGCAAAGAGAGAGGAGGAAAAAGAATCCCGCGAGAGAGTGGGAGGGGAAGAAGAAGAACGAATCCACAAAGCCCAAATCAAAGAAGAAAGAATCCTCCCCTCTTTCCTTTCTCTGCGATCTAGGGTTTCTTCTCTCTCTCTCTCTCTCAGAGATCCGCCACATTTCCCCCCTCACCGCCGCCGCGAAGGGAGAAGCATTGTGCGGTTGCTTGTTATCGGTGGCTTGATCGAGGCGGGATTCGGCGTTGTGTTGAGGAATTTGATCCCCTCAGGTTTTTGATTTGTGTTGTTTTTGTTTGATTATTGTGTTTTTTTATTATTACCGGTTTTGGCATGTTTATTGGGGTTTCGATTTAGTTGGTGTTTGCTTGATTTGGATTGTTGCTGTGTAGAAGTGGGAAATTATAGGATTTTGTTTTGGTATTTATTAGGCCAATTCTTCGTTGGAGATCAGGTTTCGTGTTAGGGTTTTTCCTGGATTCAAGTTTGGGAATTACATGACTGTAGTGATCATCGGTCACTGCACATTTGCTTAATTGAATGGCAACGACATTGCAAGAAGTAGTAATTTTTTCCTTTTTTGTGTGAAACATTGCGTATCCATTCACAGAATAGTACTCCGTCCCAGGATTTGATGTGCGTTGAATTTGAACTAGTATTTTTTTTTGATATTGAAGTTTATTGATAAAAAAAGAAGACGTAATTAATTTGTGATGGAGAGAGTAGTTGATATCGGTTTAGGTACTGTGCTTCCGCTGCAAAGGGCCGAGGGTTTGCCAAATGTGGTGCAATCAACATGTCTTTCATATTCGGGTAAAAGCTCTGACAAAGGAACTTGAATCTCGAGGACATGACTGGATCTTATCCACTATCCATGTCTTGTTTGGGAAAGCCTGAAAATAAGCTAGTTTTTGGATTAGTGTCTTGTTGATTCGTGTGACATTTAACGTATAGTTACTGTATGGCTAGAAAAGCTTGAATCTTGCAGTATGCAATGTGGAGTAGTCCTCAAGTGTGCAATGTATGCCTTTTTTTGTAAAAAAATATGTCCGCTGACTGCGCTTCAGATGGAGTATCTCGGGCTTCGTAATAAACTTTGAATGGGGTCTATGAAAGTTCGTATTGATCCCGTGATTGACTTTGCTAGTACTTTTCTGACCTTGCCAATGTATTAGTCATTGAAACAAATACTAGTTGTCAATCAAACCCAGTCCACATATTTGAATTGGACCTGTCTGGTATGCATTGGGTCACGTTGAACCAGTATTCTATATTGCTCCTAGTATTTTCCCAAGCATGCATGGGTGTATTGGCGTACTCAACCTTTCTTTGCCAGACCTTATTCGGTAAAAAAGAATTTTTCTGTCGATATGTTAGGAAAAGTTCCAGTCTCAACTTGAACAAGTAGGCATGGGTGCAATAGGAATTCCAGTTGTCAATAAGTGGAGTCTCAATGTTCGCTTTTGACAGCTAGTAGGTTGTTCTCTTAACCTGCAAGCTGTGGCATTTGAATTCGCTAGTGACCCTCGCTTCCAAAACCAGGGTACATTGAAAAGATGCAGTTTGTGGTTTCTACTTTTATGTCATGGAAGGTTTTTCACTTGCAGTTTTGAGGTACGAGTGAATTCTGAAGTTGTTGATATACATGTTTGCAGGTTTTCATCATGGTGTTGTGGGTTTTCGGATATGGCTCATTAGTATGGAACCCGGGGTTCAAATATGACGAGAAGATGATTGGCTACATTAAAGATTATGCACGAGTTTTTGATCTTGGTATGGTGTTCCTTGAGCAATGGAAATAAGTTTTGAGCTTGTCTATATGAACTAGCAGGTGGGAGGCTAACATATTTTTGTTTTTAAGCATGCATTGATCATCGAGGGACGCCGGAGCACCCAGCCAGAACTTGCACTTTAGAATATGCTGCTGGAGCTATATGCGTAAGTGGCTTGTTGAACCCTCAGTTATATGGTTACAAATTTATTCTGCGCAGTATATTTTTCTTATGTTGTTTGTTTAAAGTATTGAGCTCTCTGATTTTATCCTCTATTTTGACGTTTATTGATTGTATGTGTTTTTTCGTGCTATCATGCCAGTGGGGCGCTGCATTTTGTGTGAGAGGGAGCCCAGATGAAGAAAAAGCAGCTATGGAGGTAACATATCTCATCCCTTCCCCGTCTCTCCCTTCTTCCTCCTCCTCCCTATCCTCTCTGATCAAAGTTTTGAAATTAAAACCAAAGGAGTAATAAACTAAAGCAAAGCTTGAAACTAAAACCTGAGCCTTAAGCTGTGCACCTTAACCATTGTAAGCTGTGTCATCAAAGTTTGATTTTTAAGTAGCATTCATGTGTCTTAATTTGACGAATCCCTTGTGTGGATTTTCTTCATGCTACCAAGGTTCGAGACCTTTTTTTCCCCTTCCATAATGTGCCTGTAGAGATGCATAATTGGTAACCGATATCCTATTTCAAAATTAAATTCTTCAATCTTTGTCAATGGATTCAACAGTGCCTGAATTATGTATGACTCCACTTGGTAGGAATATAAAGGCTTGTGATACTTATTACTATGACTGGAAGGAATAGAAGAAAATTGATTTGAACATGTTTCCGGGAAGTTACTCTGTTCTTTGTTATGCAGTATCTAGAACGTCGGGAGTGTGAATATGATCACAAGATTCTTGTCGACTTCTACAAGGTACAATCGTAACGCTGAAAAAATGAGATATTATCCTCGACATTGTCATCCTTATCCTTCAATTTGTCACGTCTTGCTTCTATTTGTCTTAAGAATCTCTTTTGTGCTCTTTTAGGAAGGCGAGGACCTGGAGCCTGCAGTTACTGAAACCATTGTGTAAGTTACATGCTTCTCTTCTAGCTGGAGATGATCATGTTCTTGTCTCGATTTATACTGTTAATGAGCTTTCCAAGTTCTTTTGTGTAATTGCTTGTGTGCAAGCTTTCTACGTGATGGAGTTTTATATTGTGCAGCTTCATGTCGACTCCTGACACATTGTCGAACAAATACTATCTTGGTCCAGCACCTCTGGAACAGATGGCCTGGTGAGAAAGATGGTTCCTTGTCTTTGTTTTGCACGATAAGTCATCTCTGTTTCCTATAACAATCTCTTTTTTTTATAAAAAAAAAATTCACGTAGGCAAATCGCAACTGCTGTTGGACCTTGCGGGAACAATAAAGATTACCTTTTCTCACTTGAGAAAGCTCTCCATGATATAGGTACTTCTCCCTGCTCCAGGAGATTGCTCCTTTATTATTGATTCTCCAATGGAAATGAAGTATTTATTTAAGGCACTTGGTTAACACGGTACCTGGTCTAATGGTAACATGTGGTAAAGTTGATATGAAAGAAACAATAAGGGTTTGCTTGAAAAGGGATAGTAGTGCAATGGCAGAGAATGAAAAGCTCGTTGAAGAATGAAGTTTGCACCCAAAAAAGAAAAAAGAAAAAAAGAAAAAGAGTCTGATTACCCCAGCAACATTGAGCAAGCAAGCAGCGACCAAGCTATTTCCTAATTGTCATCATGGTCTAGATCTTGAAGTCTCTATATATGAGGCCAGCCTCAGGATCTATCCTGATGAATGTTCGATACATGTTAGCTACGTGCCAACATCTGGAGAGCTAGGTTCTTGCTAACATATACATTTAGCGTGATGCTTTCTTTTTAGTCTGAAACTACTTAAAGTGGTCTCCGTCTTTACTTGACTGAAGGCATATGCATTCTCCATTGCTGGTATGCTTTATGCTGATAAATCTAAGTAAAATGTCATATGGTACTGCTTTTCTGTCAACCCTGATATAATGTTTGAACAGGTCACGAGGATGAGAAGATAATCGAGTTAGCTAACGAGGTGAGGAAGGTGCTTCAGATCATTGGAAGGGGAGGGTCCAAAGGGAAGAAGATGATCGTTGGACACATCGCTACTAAAACTGATATCCCGTCCCTGAACCTCCGTCCACGTCAAGAAACAGTTACTATCGACTGAGACAGCTAGATAACGATGAAAGCCAGCCGGAGTTCCTAACATCTGAAGGCATAACATAGCAAACATCATGAGGAGCGAGATTGCCTCTGACAAGATCTTTAACGATTCTCTTAATTATTTTTCAATCACTTGTATTAGAAATGTATCGACGCTTTGTACCTTTTGCTATGTCCTATCACTGACACCGAGGTGAGCAAAGTTAGGAGCTTGCATTTGAGGCAGCTGAGTAGAAGACTTGTTTAAGTTTATTGATGTATTGTAATGTTATGAGCCGTTTGGTCAAGTTAAACTATGAAAGTTATGTCTTAAACAGTTGATTTTATGGTTTCAATTTGTAACAGTTATTTCTGCACTCTATATGTTTGTGAAGAATGTATTGCCAAAGGTACTTGGGACTACTTGAGCGAAATAATGGATCAAGTAATCCCTCGATTTGTTTCCTACTTCTAATTATCCGTTGGAGTGTACCACAAGCATTACTAGAATCATAATCGATCAAAACTAAAATTATCATTTTTAGGTTTGTAGTCTCTCAAATCTATTAAATTTTCATAATTGATGGTTTATTTTGTCCATAAATAGATATTTATAGAACTTAGATTAGAATTAAAAAGTTTTAGATTTCATTAGATTTAATGATTACGAGAAATAAATATTTGAAGAACTTGATTGATATTATAAAAGATTTGAAAAGTTAATATGTTATGAACCAATTTTTATATAAAATCAAGCCGAAATTTGTTTTTTTTTTTTGGACTTTGTCGATATGCAATTTTTTTTTACCAATCCACTGGTGATGATCATAATCATATGAACTTGGGTAAAGCATTTGTCTTGTGAAAGAAGTCAATAAAATCATCACATCTCTCACTCCAACCTAAACCCGCTGATCTATTCTTCCCCGTCACACCCAATTCCACTTCTCGCTTTCAAACTCTCATCTTTCATTCGACAGACATGGAGAAATTCGACCTCGACGCGCCGCACTCAACCGGAACCACCATCATCGGCGTCACTTACAACGGCGGTGTCGTCCTCGGCGCCGATTCCCGCACCAGCAACGGTAACTAACTCGATGCTAATCCCAATCTGAATTTGATATACTTTTTTTTATTGAGATTTCGATTGAAATCGATGGTGCGTTGGATTTGCAGGGGTTTATGTTGCGAATCGTGCGTCGGATAAAATCACCAAGCTCACCGATAATGTCTACCTTTGCCGCTCTGGATCGGTAACTTGACGATGTTGATCTCGTGTTCTGTTTGGATTGACGTGTTGACCTTGTTTGTGATTCGTTAAGTTTTTTGGGGCTTAGGGTTAGAGAAGGGGTGACTGGGGCTCTAGGATAGGGTTTCGGGTAACTCGGTGTGGTTCGTATGGGGAAAAGGGGGCTTGTGATTTATTGTTGATTTGTTTCTAGGGGTTGAGGTTTGATTGGTGCAATTCAAAATTATTTATGAGAGGTGGAATTTTTGAGATTAGGTTAGTGGAAGGTTAATTTGAGGTTCGGGTTAAGAGAATATAGGCTTGTTCAATACCCTAGTATATTTTTGTTGCTATAATCTTTTGTGTGATAGTTAAGGTAATAGAACATATTCTTAATAGGAACATCAGTATCTTGCATTAGATGTTGTGTTGTATATTGTGTTTAGTGCTAATTTCAAGCAATGTCTTTGTAGGCTGCAGACACTCAGATAGTCTCTGACTACGTTCGATACTTCCTTCATCAGCACACGTAAGTCGATGCTTTCTACACATTTTTAGATGTTGTATACTTTGGCATTTTGATTTTCGAAAATGGATTTACTTGCTGGGTAGATATTCTTTGTGTTATTTTTTTTTTCACTCATGTTATCAAGGAATACTCCAATTCTTATTTGGCGATTATATATGGCTTTTTGCTTTGTTTCGTGTTCTTGTTATCTTTTGTCCACATAAAGGGACGTTTATCTGTTGGACTAGGTTCTGTTGTGAAGGTTAATAATTTGCATCTCATATGTCAGGGTAGCTATATTTTTAGTAGTTGTACTAATGCCCTCTTCTAATTCTCCTTTGACAGGATACAGTTGGGGCAGCCTGCTACTGTTAAAGTTGCTGCAAGTCTGGTTAGGCTATTGGCGTACAACAATAAGGTATGACATTCTTGTCTTAGCCAGCACTAAGTACTGGCATGTGCATGTTAGTTCTACTCAGCATAGTGACCTTTCAAAATGTTCCCTTGGCATAGGACAATGATCTTTGCTCTTCCTTGATTTGTCAAGAGCCTACTCAGCGAAGTCTGAAGTTATATATGCATTCGAATATGGAGGATTTTATTTGATGGATGTTGTCAGAATGCTGTTCCCTTATTCTATTTCCTATGGTTTTTGCATTTGAACATGAGAATAAACTTTTCCTCATTGCTCTGCACTACAATTTGTGGTGGGAAAGAAGATTGACATGGCAGTTGAAGCTTGAAGGATATGGTTACTGCTGTGAGTCCTGTCATTATTTGACCTATATATGGACCATGGAGTGTAAGCTGATGAACTAAAAGCAGTCTGTTATTAGAACCGTATTCTGAAAACTTTAAAAGCAGTCGTTTTTTGACTGTAGTTACTTTGTTGGACTTTCACAGGACATGCTACAGGCAGGGCTCATTGTTGGAGGGTGGGATAAATATAATGGGGGTAAAATATATGGAGTTCCCCTTGGTGGCACTATAATAGAACAACCTTTTGCTATCGGAGGTACATCTTTCCTTTTATTACAAAGTTACAGCCATCTTTCAATTTCCTATGATCCAAACTATCTCTAATGATTAAGTGTTAAAGCGGCAAATCTTTGTCTTCTTATTTCTGGGGTTTTCTTGATTTTAAAAACCAAGTCTTTCTATAATATTGCAAGTAATAGTGAACGATAGACAAGTTCATGAGCCAAAGCAGATACAGCCAATGTGGTTTTTGCTTCTTCTTTTTTAATCAGTGATTCATATTGATAGCCTGCCCTCTTTGACCAAAACTCCCATGTCCTATGATTTCTCCCGTTTGCCATTAATTAGTTGATTCCCCTTTATCTCCATAGTTTGTTACAAGATTGCAGCGATGATTACTTGAGAGTGTTTTCTTCTCTTTTACTCCCCCCCCCCTCCGTTTTTTGAATAACTCCTCTACATTTGGTTTTGGTTTTTTCTTTTTTTGGTGGATTCTGAAATTCTCTCAATTTTTACATTCTTGAGTTTATCTTTCATAATTTTTTTTATCTCCTTGACACGACTGCCCATCTTTTCTTATGATCCATTTTCTAGGATCTGGCTCCTCCTACTTGTATGGTTTCTTTGATCAAGCATGGAAAGAGGGAATGACCAAAGACGAAGCTGAGGTATTTCGTTATTCATTTCACGCTTAGTCTTGTAGAAATTTAGGCTGTGTATGGAAATAGACCTCCTCCATCAAAATTGAAAAAGGTCCAGGTTAGATTCTGGTACATACTTAGTATAGATGGCGTAATGATGGGATTATTGTCTTCAACTGGTGTGCATATACTAATACTAGAATTCTGACGCGTAATGCAGAAACGGATAGATTTGAACTGTTAATTGGCCATGTGTGTGTGTGAATGCATTCGTGATTTTTGTTTATCTTGTATGGCAGCAACTGGTGGTGAAAGCAGTTTCCCTTGCCATTGCCCGTGATGGTGCTAGTGGCGGTGTCGTTCGCACAGTCATTGTAAGCCCTTCTAACCTCTAATCCGTGGATTGTACTTGCTTGTGAATGGGTCTGATGCTTCATTTGCTGAAAAGTTCCGCCTCCTTTTGCTGTATTTCAGATCAACGAGGAAGGTGTCACTAGGAACTTCTATCCTGGAGATCGACTTCCATTGTGGCATGAAGAGTTGGAACCACAGAATTCCTTGCTGGACACATGGGGCGCTGCCGCGACTGGCCCTGAGCCAATGAGCATGTAGAGACAATGCTAGTTATTGGTCGTCGAGGATGAATATCTTGGATTGCCTCACCTTGGATTTACCGGATCGTGTTTTACTCGTTAAGATTAGCCTGTTCAACTTGTGCTGACTGACCGGATTAATATCTTGTTCAATCTTCTGAACCTCGATTTGCATTTTGAGGACATCCTCCTCACAATCAGCCCATTGTTTATGTGTTTTGTCTCGTCAAGGTTGGGCGAGGTTGATTTGTGCTTGACCTTCGATTTTGTTTGAAGATGGTGATTAATTGGAATCAGGGAACAACGATTCACATTAGTATAAGTAATTTCTAATCAAGAGATTGTGGTTTGCATCTCTTGAGGTGGCTACGCATGGGAGCGGGGAGTTGCACGTACTATTGCTACAAGATTTTCATTTTTGTGGTAATCAATCGATGCGTCCCGACCTTCATTCGTACACGTCCTGTCAAACCAATAATAGCGAATCACGATTGCGAAGGAAGTATTCTTCTTGTAAAATATGATACATATTTAAGGGATTTTGTGATATTATTGTTCAAAATTATAAAAATCAAAACTAGTAATAAAAATAAAAAATAAGTAGTCAAAATTGAAATCTTTTTATTGAATAAAATAATTTTTTAAAAGGGAAATATTAAATATTGTATTCAGATGAAAAACAAAACAAAATCTAATTTTTTTTTTCTTTTGTTTCATTCGTTGTATAAATAATAATAAATATCAAATATTTTTATTTTATCAACCCGTAAAATAAAAAAATAAAAAATAAAAATAATATCAAACAGTTTGTAACATGTTCAAAATTCACCAATAGTCAAACCCTTCGAAGATGGTAAAAAATACTCCCTCGATTGGGCACGGGGTATTTAGGAAAGTGATTGTATTGGTTGATTTTTCCATTTTACCCCTCACCCGTGACCCGATGCGTTTTCTACACACATCTTCCATACTTAATTTCCCTTCAAGTTTTTGAATTTTCATTTTACACTTCAGTTACTCCACATAAAAAATCGGAGATTAAAACAAGATAAACTTACAATTTAAAAATTGGAATCCAAATCAGTACTTGTGAAACTGACAACGACTTCCGACATTGATTTCATCATCTATGTGGTGTACCATTATGATAGAATGAAAAAATGAGATGTTTAGAGAATGAATGGTTAATGAACGAAGAAGAAGAAGAAAAAGATATATGATAGATATGATTATATAGGAGGAGAATATAGATATAAGAATAAAATAAAAATATTATATTAATTTTTTAAAATAAAAAATATTATAATTTAATTTGAATAAAACGATCCAATTTTAAAAAATATCAATTTTAAAAAATATAGGTGATTTAAACTGAGAGTATCATTTGAAGCAGATTCCATAGCTCAAAGGCCCACAACGACATGAACAGACACAACCAGTTGTAGATTCCAACATCAGATTGCTTTCAGGGCCCATAAAACGTGGCCCATATTCTCGCGTCCTTGCAACGGAAAGTGACTCTCAAACTCCACCACTCGATTTCTCTCACTCACCGCCACTGATAGCTCCCCTGACGGCGATCGGACGCTGAGGCGATGATGAGTTCGGCGGCGCTGCACAACGTGTTCGTGTACGGGAGCCTGTTGGCGGATGAGGTCGTTCGCGTGTTGCTGAAACGAGTCCCTGATTCCTTCCCCGCAGTCCTCCCTGGCTAGTCCGTTTCTCTCCCTCTTCTCTTCTCTCGCTTGAAATCGTCATTGTTCTGCTTTTGTCATTTTGATTGAGATCGGAATGGATCGATTTGTTTCGATGTTTGAGTTCGGAGATGACTTGATGTGAAGTTGGTTGAATTTGTGTGTGGTTTGTTTGTTTGATGTTGTTGTGTTGGTGTAGTCATAGGTTTAGCATCAAAGGACGTGTTTATCCTGCGATTCTGCCTGTGGAGAACAAGCAAGTTGTAGGAAAGGTACGTTTCTCGTTTTGTCGTGTAATCGCGAAATGATTTCTTTGTGGATATGGAGGTGGTAATCCTCTGATATTTGTTGAACGCTTGATGTATTATCGATTAGTTATCGATTAAGCAGTTGCATTGTGTTTTGCGGTTGATTTTTTTGTTGAACGATTTGAATTAGCGAGGTACATGAGGAAGAATATTGATTTATTGCAAAGAATTCAAGGACTTATGGTGATTGAACATTTTACTTGCCAAAATTGTTACTGTATTGAGTTAATTCTTCAAACTGGACAGTGGTGTCTAGACGTAACATGAGATTGTTGATATCATTCAACTTGCCAGTCTACATCATCTGCTTCAGAAACTCGAGATAAAAAATAATCAGTTGGGGATCTGTGGTGCTTTCCAACAATTATCTATGGCAACTACTGACTATATTGAAATCGTAAGATGATTTCTCCAGCAGGATGATACCCTCTTCTTTGTTTCAGTGTCATCCTGTAGTAAGGATACTGGATAACACATAGAGACAAACAGTATGCTAACCCATGAGAGTTTACCGCTGTAGCCCTTGACTCCTGGTTGTACGGTTCAGACCTAGGTATTATAAGATGTTCATATGAAGAGTTTTCAGTGTACTGGAGTTTACGCAGAATTTGGACAAGAATAATTACTCATCTATTCCATACACACATTTTCCCCCTACATTTCTTTGTGCAGTGTACTAGTATATGACTTCTATATATATTGTTGGGAAAAGTCGGTGTTAGACGCAGCAGAAATTTGCCTAGGTACTTTTCCCTTATCGTACAATTAAAAAGGGATAACTCTCACTAATTTTTTCTTCTCTAACGGGATAAAATTATATCCGTAATATACACTATAAATCATTCCTTCTTGTGCAGTCCATGTTTTATAAGACTTTTAGAGTTCTATGAGTATTAGCTATTCTTTGATGGAATTGAATGCGTCATGACCGACACTCTTTCCAGGTTCTGGTTGGGATCTCTACACCTGAGCTGCATATTCTTGATGTCTTCGAGGATGTTGAGTATGTAAGGGATCCAGTTGAGGTTTATCGTGAGGTAAGTCATACTTAGTTCTGATACTGAACTGAAGGAGCTTGTGATGACATCAAGTGCAACATATTAATCACTAGAGTACTCCGAAAAAAAAAAAAAAAAAAACTGTCCTTGATGAACTAGATGGATTCAGATCCTCATTCTCGTGTTGTTTTATTATTTTTATTTGGTTCATCGAACCATGTCACTGATCTCTTACTGCTGGGCACTTCACTTTTCTACGTTTTTCTTTCCTAGGGTCAAATTAGGATAAGGTTTTGTCTTACTAAACTATATAAGATTTTGTCCTACGTTTTTCTGAAGCATACTTGCAGACCCTGTGTGCTTGGTTTTGTTGCATCGCTTCAAAAAGTGCTGATTTCGAGGCCATTGGTGCTATTTTGCAGGACAATTTGGAGAAGCTACTAGCATATGCCTATGTTTGGGGCAATAAAAGTGATCCCAACCTATATGGAGTGTGGGATTTTGAGGTATAATTATGATTTGCGGTTTCCATTGCTTTTCGAATGGTCATGGTTGTTTGTAATACCTTAACATTTGCATGCTGACAATTTTCTAATTACTGTGGCACTAATGTCCTCACCATTTGACCCTTTCACCCTCTGTAAACTTTTGCAAACTGGTTGCGTCCTTGACTTGGTACTTGGGTGCATTTTCTTCCGTACTCTACAATAGCACGATTTCTGGTCTCTTCGTTCATGGAGTTATTTGTGTTCTTTCGTTTAGGTGCTGTGTTCCGTCGTATAGATATCATGATTCATGATCACACTACTCTCCATGTTGTTTATTCATGGGTGATGCTTCTGTTGATATATGAATAGCCACACAAACTTCTCTGTCGGAATGCCTGTGATAGCAGCGCCTGATGTGTGCAACGGCAACTATCCTCCTTCATGCAATTTTAACTTGGTTGTGTTTCTTTGGATGGAGTTAATTTCATGATACTTCGTGTTTCATTTGTTTTGCTAGCTTTTGATTTTGGCTTCTGTGTTGGCTAAGGAATGGAAGCAAATCCACATGAATGATTTCGTCAATATGACTGTTGGCTTCAAAGAAGAGTTGGAGCAGCCTGAATTCAAAACCAGGGTGGAAAAGTACGAGGCATATTACCAGCAGGATGATAAGTGTGCGTTACCTTGATATATTGTAGTGTCCATTCAAGTACATTCTCTTCCTTCTATTCTTCGCCGCCTTGTTTGAACTGAAAATTGTCTCGAGTGTTGAAATGCATCATTACCGGGTTGGACGCGAAATTTCTATAGAAAGTGATATCATAATCTCAAGTTGCTAGCACCATTGTTTCTTTGGATTTGCTTGGGAATCCTGATAGTATAGAAACATGAATCTAGTAAAAGTTCCATTTTTTTAGATGCTTGCACTTCAAAGCTTACATGTGATGTAGCATATTACTGAACTATTGGATTTGATTCATGGTTATATGTTACATTTAGTTTCTGGTGTAATAGCATGACAGCTATAGTTGAGCTGCTGCTAGCTGTCATTGTAACAACCTCTGCTGCTCAGTTGTTGAGCACAGGCATCGAGACACAAAAACATATTTTCCCTCATTTCTTTACCTCTCTATTTTCTCTCTTCTGGTGCGATTCTCTCATATCATTTTGTTCTCTCCTTGTATATTTCATCTTTGATTTGGTTGATTGAAGTTGAGATCGAGATGGTTTTGAGAAGATTAACTTGATATCAGAGCAGTTAGGGTTGTGATTTTGTTGAATCGAAGTGGATTTGGGGTATTTGGTCGATGATTGATAATCAGTGGCGGATGAACATGTAGAAGAAGTGTCTGAAGCGATGAATGCTGAGGAGAGCATAGATCAGGCTAGTGAGATGTTGCTTCATCATTCGGATCATCCGACTTATAGTTTGTCGAGTAAGCCCTTGGATGGAGAGAATTACGGTCATTGACATCGAGCTGTGGAAATATCTCTTATAGCGAAGAATAAGCTTGGATTCGTCACAGGAGATCGTGAGAGACCTGAATCTAACTCCTCTCTTTGTTCGATTTGGGATCGGTGTAACAACATGGTGATTTCGTGGTTGTTACACTCGATCAATTCTGAGATCGCTGAAAACGTGGTATATTGTGATAGTGCTGCACAGATCTGGGAGGAACTGGAGCAGTGGTACGGGCAGGCAAATGGAGCAAAAAAAATTTAGATCCAAAGGGATCTATATCAGATCTCACAAGGAACCACAAGGTACAAATTCCATCATGTACCTGTGGTTCCTCAAAGGCTTTAAGTGAGTTTTTGCAGAATCAGAAACTAATACAGTTTCTAATGGGGCCTAATGAGCGTTATAGAGTTGTACGAGGAAACGTCTTGCTGTTAAGTCCTCTTCTTTAGATTGGACAAGCCTATCAGATGATTCTCCAAGAGGAGAAACAAAGAGACATTCATTCTGTGTCCTCTATTCATATGGATTCCGCTGCTCTTGTAGTTTATCAGAGAGGTGCGGCGTCTGGTGAGGATCATAAGGAGAATGGTTATGGGAATCAAGGAAGAATGGGAGGATCAACCATTCCTAATCCGAATGACAGGAAGTCAAGGTTCTTTTGTACGTACTGCAAGGCTCACGGACACACCATTGAGCGATGTTACAAGTTACATGGCTATCTGAATAATGGAAAGGGGACAAAGGAAAAGAAGGCTGCTATTGCTTAGGCTCTTCAGGACATTTCTCACACGGTCAACAACAACAAGAATATGAAGATGCGGAATCAGTCCTCTTAGGGTTCTTTTCTGACCAAGGAGCAATTGACCAACTACTCAGTCTTCTCAGCAAATTTCAACCATCGGAGAATGTTTCTAATAACAGTTCTTCTATGCGAGCAGGTACAACTACTTGCCTTCTTACTTCAAATGCTGGAGCTGATTGGATTATTGGTAGTGGGGCGAGTGACCATATCACTCCACACTTATCCTCCTTCTCCACATACAAATATGTTCCCTTCCCTTGATACATAATCATACCGAATGGTAATCATGTCTTGGTTGAACACATTGGGACAGTCATTCTTACTCCTGACCTTATTCTGGACAATGCCTTATATGTTCAGAATTTTAATTTAGTCTGTTGTCCACTAGCAAACTGGCTAAACAATTGAATTCCATTATTGCTTTTAACCCCACACATTGTGTTATCCAAGACCTTTCAATGAAAAAAGGAGGTGGTTCTTAGTAAAGAGATGGGAGGTCTCTCTTATGTGAGTCGAGGTAACTCACTTGATAAGTCTCAGACTGTCGTTTCTTCAATAAAATCAAGACTTGTCAGTACTGATTTAGTTTCTACCCCCAAATAAGCACTGTTGGAAAAGCTGGGGATGTCCCTCCAACTTGAGGGGGAGGGGGGGAGGGGGGAGGAGAGGGGGGTATATTACTGAACGATTGGTTTTGACTCATGATTATATGTTACACTTAGTTTTCGTTGTAATAACATAACAGCTATAGTTGAGCTGTTGCTAGCTGTCATTATAGCAACCTCTTGTATGTAAGCCTTTGTTGTTGAGCAGACATCGAGACACAAAAACACATTTTCTCTTATTTCTTTACTTCTTTATTTTATTTTATTTTGATGCGATTCTCTCATATCATTTTGTTCTCTCTTTGCATATTTCATCTCTGATTTGGTTGATTGAAGTTGAGATCGAGATGGTTTTTCATATGTTTTGTCTGTAGATGGAAGTGATGCGGTATGCACACCTCTTGACAGAGTCCTGTTTAATGCTCTTTGGTCATATTTTGTGTAGCTAGGTGATATTTTCTTCCCTTCATGCATATATGAACAGCAATCATTCTCTTCCCCTGCCTGCCTGGATGCTCTGGTAATGAAAAATCCGCTCCCGGGTGTTTCTTCGTGCTATTTTTTTCAGTGAGAAGTGATTGTTACTTGGTTTGTCCGGTGATAACTGTATTTCCTGTCATATTTTGATGTCTTCTCCATTGTCTGCTCAATTACCTTTGTAGACAACGCCAATCCGAGGACTAATGACATGAACTTAGGTTCTTAGTCACTGGTTGTAGTCGTTACTTGGGGCGGATAATGATAACTTACCATAAGAAAACACTCGCAACCTCCTGTCATCGATCAAGCCTGTATAACGTCATTCGCCAAGTATTTCCACTGATGAATTTGAGCCTCACACGTCTTCCGTGCTTTTCTTTGCAGATAAGAAAAATATTTATTTTATTGTACCCGAAGTTTAGAGCTTGCTACATCTATTGGCCTGTACATCCCCGTTAATAGAGCGTGATCGTCATCATATGTTCCCTCATCTAATAAAAGGGAGAGAGAATTTTGGCAAAGTGATTTTTAACGCCGACTACTGAAGGCTCGCCCAATTGACACCGATAATTAGCAAAAGAACAGACTACCAGGACAATAGAAGGGATTCGACTGCTCAGGGTGCATCTCAGATGTGCTGAGCCTTTTCCCGGGTTGCAAGACGAATTTTCAGATATCCAAACTTACCAGCTCCCGGGGATGAACCCTCGAAAACAAATGGCAGGTATCCTGTTGCAGCCTTATACCGCTGCTGGATCTGTATTTCACACAGAGAAAAAAATTTAAGATCAGTTGATGCTCTCTGGCCTAGCTGACTATAAAAAAGAATATGCCCGAGGATAAGGTATTAAGGTCTAGCCACATTCAAATGAACAGGTTCTTTTGGTTACATCACGACGCCAAGCATAAGCTAGAACGAAGCAGAGATTAGCGCTCCTTGTCACCAGAATTGTAGTGGATTAAGATCACATAATTATAGTGGATTAACTCACCTCTAGGATTTGTTGGTTGGCCCGTAGAGAATTCCTGCTAATCACGCAAACCGTTCCTCCAGAGCCTCCACCAGTAATCTTAGCTCCAAACAATGATGTGTCCTCACCTTTTGATAATTTACCATGCTGCATTTCCTGTACTAATTGCACAATCCTGTCTGTACCATCTGATCCAAGTCCACAAGCACTATAACTGTAGTGGCACTGCAAGACGAATAGAGATAGTGTCAATGATGTGATTATGCTTTCACTGAATAGAATACAGGAAATGAAGTGCGGGTCAAAAGTTACAACGTCAACAATCCAGAGTTCATTGGTCGTGACTGATATCTAAGATGAAATCAACTTTACTTATCTAGTGTCGACAGTTTGTCATAGAAGGAAAACAGGAAAACCAGAATATTAATGATAACAAATTGTTGCACAACGATGGGTTCACGGTAACATCTATTGAGTTCACAGCAAAAAATAGATCAGGATCCACCTCAGCAGCAGTCACAAAACATTGAAATCAATATCACTAAATTTGGCATTGGAAATCTTAAACAGGAAGTATTGCATCACCTGGTACATAAGTTCCCCAAGAACAGCTAACTGGTCATCTGAGGCTGCAGATGTCAAGAGTGCCTTGAAAGCCTGAATATGAATATATCAAGACACAAATCAGCAGATAAAAGCAGCAAACCATATAAACGGAGTAATTTTGAACAAAGCCATATCTACATATCAAGGGCCTGGATTGACCTTCAATTTACTGCCATAAAGGATATGCAAGTATATGGAACATGCAAACTAACCTTTACACGGAAGTTCTCATATATAGGATGCCTAGCAGCGGCTTTTACACTGTAATTGTGCTTTGGATCAATTACAGTCACATGATCATTGTGATCGCCATATTTTGCCAAAAACTTCTCACCAAGCATACTCTCAGGGAGTAGATTAGTGTATGAAGCTTCATATCTGCAATAATGCAGAGTACAACATAGTTTAAAATGGAGGTCTCTCAAATAACGAGGCATGGATAGCTAACACATGAAAGAAAAAGCAAAAGGAAATGAAGATGATCGGACTACAATCAAAAAAGTGAAGTGGACGATTGATGTGCACATATACAGATAAGCTCAAAATGAAACGGTCTTAAGAACCAATGGATATTATAGGCACACAAGCCTTAGCGATGAGACAAACAACTGGGAGTGATATAAAGACTACGAGATGCATGCCAAGAGATGCATGAGAAGTGCAAGCAGCCAAAACATGTTTATTGCACTGTCGGAACAATTAGAACACGGAATTCTCAAGCATCAAATCATAACACAAAACTACAAACTATGCCAGGTACGAAAGATTAAAGAAAGAGTTTACCTATGCGGCGACAGGTTGCATAAGTAATCTAAATTAACTTCGGCTTCGAGTAATTCCGAGCTACTGTCTTCCAAATCATGGCTGTTCATTATGTCACCATTTGAAAGAGATCCAGACAACATTTTAGATGCCGTAGATTTTACTATTTTCCGGCCCATAAATGCACCTATTCTCACAGATCCATAGTCTGCACCTCCAACACTGCATAAGCACAAGTTCAAATGATTCTATGTCAGAATGGCACATTAAATTTACTGAACTCATATAAGAAACATACATTGAAAGGCATAATGACGGCGAAGCTGCGTGACCAAGCCTAACAAATGGGATGAAGGCGTGTATACTTTCATCAATGTTCTGTGTGTGTGAACATAAGCCCTGTACTGCTCTTTGATTAGCAATAGATTCTCAGTTTCCTGTTAACAATTTATGAATAGTGGTGGATTTTAACCATCTTTTCTGAATAGGATGCTACAAGAGCAATAAGCATTCCTGATTGGTATGGGTTGCTAGACATGTTTCTTTGACCTTTTCTATGAGATCAAAAGTCAAGCAAAAATTACGACAAGAGCCTCAAATAGCAACTCAAAGTGATGTAAAGCTTGGTATCAGATCACAACTTTTGTAAAGTACTCCCAAGGTGAGGGTAATACCTGTGACGTATTCCTGAATCAAATCCCCAAAAGCGTATATGTCCTGGAATTTCCACAAGCCCTAAGACTTCAGCAGGCTGCACATGGCAAGGCAGAGTGATAGCGCAACACACTTAAACAACAATTTAACAAAAAAAAAAAAAAACAAGGAAAGGAAAGGAAAAGAAAAACAGAGAGGGGAGTATAGAAAAGAACCAGTATATACCTGGCAGATCATGGCAAGAAGTTTATCAGCCTCACCACAAGCCGAAGTCATCTGATCCATCACACCACATGGAGCTCCAACAATGTGATTCTCAACCTTGAAAGCCAAGTGAACATGACATTTTAATAACTGGTGAGAACCAAACCTAACTAAATGACAACACCCTTTATTGTCTTACTCTGATAGGAAAGTTAAAAGAAAAAAGACAAATTCAGCAAGAGGGTTTCATTCCCGTTCAGGATTTGGAGATACCAACCTTTTGACATAGCAGAGCAAGATCTCTGGAGCTGATGCACAACCCTGGAAAAAGCATAAAAGAATGGAAGTTTCATTCCCGTCACTCTCTATTGTATATTTCCGCCACCCGTTTTTTATTTTTAATTATCACTTTTACTTTTTAGTGGGAGGGTTGCAGTACACGGATCATGAAAACCAACCAAATAAAATGAGTGGTGAATATGAAATGCAAATTTACCATGAGCAGCCGCTATAGCAGACATGCTTGCGACCTCAACAGATGCCGAAGAAGAAACTCCTTTACCTTCAGGAACAGCTGAAGATACCTGAAAAGCCAGTACCATTTTATGTCATATTCTACGAAGCACACCATATTCACATGATGGAGAAACAACAAATTTTGCATCACTCCTTACATCCTTGCTTGCGCAACCCTATTCGACTTTAACTGTACTTAGTGCATATAGTTATGAGGTGACATCAAATAAAGAGCATATCAAAATACCCAAAATAAATAAATAAAGAAAACGAAAAAATGGCACAACAAACTGACTAATATAGAGCCATACCAGCATGCTGATACCATTCTCGAACTTTACACCTAACTCTGTCATCAGAGCCAGAATCGTCCCAGCCACATATGCCGCCCACCTGTATTTGAAGAAGACAAGTGTTGTTGAAACAACTCTATCAAAAACTTAAGCTGATGATAAAAGGTTCACTATAACATTTGTATACGCAATTCACGAAATAGTATAATACAAAAATAATGAAAAGGAAACATGCATTTTTAAATATGCAAAGTAGCAGTTTGACTTCAAATGGTAGTAACCCACTTTTGGGAAGGATCCTGAGCAAAGTACTTGTGTGCCTTCTCATAAGATATTGGCTTTCCGTCCTCCAAGAAGTCAGACAGGTCCATATCAAATGTTGGGCCACGATTGCTTAATTCTGCTCCATAGGATACCTGTACTCAGCAAATGTAAAAGATTGATCAATGATCAGACTAACAGTAGACACACCAAAAGTGGTTTATTATGGACAATGACGAAGCCAATAATTCTAAAACAGAAAGATAATAACACAGGATCATAAGCTCTCCACCTTGATGGATAAAAAAATTATAAGCTTCCAAATCAGTTTATCCAAACAAATTCATGCGTAAATCACAGCTAATGACTTACAATTTGGAGCACAGGCGTGAATCCCTGTCCCTTGTCTTGTTGCCTAGCCAAGGCATGTTTCCACAGCTTCTGTTTGCTTGGATGATTTACTTGTACTGCAACATGGCATGCTTCCCTGGTAGGCAGCTGAAAATAATGGGTTTATAGGGAAGACAGACATGAGACTACTATAAGCAGTGGAAAAATACAATATAAATAGCGGAAGACAAATGTTCAGTAGTGCTAAAGGGCAAGTGTAACTTTCACAGGACAACTGCATATTTCTGTGCCAAAAAAGGAAAATAACCAAAAATTCCTAATGTAACTAAAATATGATTCCCCCTTGAGCTAAAATCACATATGTTACGCTTTTGATTCTGTGCGAACACATGCACATTTACGTGGCACACTTTTGGTAACTAGTGATGCACATCTATGGCACGCTTTGTCCCCACTTCTATCCTATGGACACAGAGCTCAACAACAAATCATGAAAAATTCAAAGAAATGTTACCCAAATATCTCACTATATATTTCAAGGATTAGGAATCGAAAGTTGTTAAAGGCACCAAGAGAAGATTTATACCGTAAAGCAGTAAAGGCACAAAAAAAAAAAAAAAACCGTGTTCAACCTCTTTCCGCTGTAAGCCAAGAGAAGATGGTTATCTCCAGACAAACAAGCCTGGGGAAGCGAATAAACTACCATCGCTTGATATGGAATAAGTAAAGGCTTATAGATATCGATCCCACAGTCTGATCAATATGAGCCTTCGGGCGAGGGGGAGGGGATGGATCACAACTAAGGCAAGCAAGTTGAGCTCAGGATGGATGAAAGTAGCATCCAACATCAGAATTTGAGATGTCCCAAATATTCAAGCGTGCATATTAAGAAAATCACCTGCAAAACAAGGCTCCCAGAATAATCAGCAATGCCACCCATCACATCCAACCTTCCAGGTGCTCTTGCCACAAAAATTTCCTCCTGCATAGCAATGATATTCCAATCAGTCTAAAACAAACAGGACTATAACTTCCAATTAGCAGCAAACTTACTTATATTTTGTCCTTTTTCTCAGGCGAGTACATGGTATGGAATGGGAAGGAGAACAAAACAGTTCTGACTTAACAAATACAGGGATAGAGTCAACTGCCAATGCCTACAACTTCTTGGATATATTCTGCAGTGCGCTGACAAGATTATCAAAATAAGTTTTACTTGGGGTCCTATGACTATTTTCCAAAGAGCTTTGGCGGCAGGCGAATAACTCTCCTTCCAAGTTTATGGGTATAAGCCTTCAGGATGCCCGCATTTTTCTAGTCCATAGATCTAAATCAAGCTCAGTCACAACACTCCAAGAAAACAAAGAATGTATTTTTTTTTCTTTTTTCTTTTCCTGTTGATAACTGAGATTATAATGAGATCTTCATGGGAGGGGGGGATATCAGTAATTTGCGCTGGCTGGCATCAACGAGTTAACCCTATTGCTTATGGAGAATATAAAGCTAAAAGGACAGTACTCACAAGAAGCCATAGTTCCATATGATAGTATAATGAGAGAACAGCTTCTAAAGTAAGTTTGATTTGCAATTATACAGCTATAACAAAAGGAGCAGCACTACTTTTATGAGATTAAGCACAACAGAAGACACACCTCCCAGTTGAAGAATGCTGCAGCAGCTTTATGCTCACGAAGTTGGCGTTTCTCCGAATCTCGCCCAGCTAGGTCAGCAAGGCTATCTAAGAAATTCTTCGTATCAGGAAGATCATGAAGATCACCATGAAGAATTTCAAACTCTTTAATATGTCTGCAAATATTGGCAGGACAACTTGATTAATCATGTACGACAAATATAATACAGTCATGAATTTTGGAGGAAGGAACATAGAGACTCACGAGCTATCAACATGTTCGACAGTCCCATTTGCCAATTTAGGCGATCCAGAACGAAGACCCAGTTCATTCTGAGCATCAGCATACCATTCAGGAATGCTAAGATCCCTACCAGCAATTCTTTGGAGCTGGAATCCGAGAACAATGGCATCGCGCAACCTTCTCACTCCACTTAACTGCATTCAGGTCCTTAACACCATGAGAAAGAGAAAGGAGCTACATTCCTCATCAAAATCCAATTTCTAGTGACAAACACGATTAATCAGATGGGAATTCATCAGCTAATTCCTTAGTTCATCAATTTAAATATTTAGCATTTTTCACCTTGTCAGAGACATAATTTTTCCCGACAGCAGTATCCTGCAAAATGCGAGCTGCCACCTGCAAATTAATCACGCATAGAGAAGAAGTTCCTCAATCCGCAGATTGAAGCATTACTTAAAGTTCAAATTCACAATTGCATGCATGTGTGGCCAGCAGTACCAAAAGCATCCGTTTTCTGCAAAAAAAAAACTAGGAGAATTATACAGATAAGCTCCTAGTGTTGCACAATACTCAATACAAAATGAATTTCTATCAGTTATTCAAGGTCTTCCGAAATTCTTATCAGCTACATCAGGACTAAATGAGTGGAGAATCAATAGTGCAGACCAATATACTCATCTCAGAAAATAAAGGATCCCAACTCAATGAAGCTGAATAAAAGCAACAAAAGGACTCTGCACTGAGAGTAGAAAGTGGCCGAGTTTTTCAATCAAATGTCTCCAAATGAAATGAGCTCAAGGAGTTCGTTTTCTAAGACTCTAGGGTGAGAGCTCAATGCCAGAATGGTCCCATTAGCATAGGCATTCATCAGCAATATTTTCCCCCACTCAGCTATGATGCTCTTGTTGTGAACTTTTCCTTGACTTGTTCATCTTTATATGAAAATATTATTTTGAAATAGCATGATGCAAACCTTAAAACATCGTAACACCAGGCATCAAGTTTACACAGATTCTTAAATACCTGACCACCATTCGTACCGCCCTCATAACACGGTTTCAAACTCATTGCACGTTCTATGTAAGGCCTCCAATGTCCCGTAAGTAAATCCCTTCTGATCATCTCCACCCCACATTGATAGTACTGCATGTTTTGGAGTTGTTATACAATCAAATTTGGCCACGTCGATTACAGAAATCATGAATATAAGTATTAAGAGCACAAAAAACAGTAACCATTCAAACCTCTAGCAGATTTCTCAAGAATGGTTCCTCATTGAAATAATCTCTGCGTACAAACACAAAAGGCAACTTGAATGCCAGGGCTTCGCTTGCAGTTCCATAGCCAATTTTACCTGACATACAAAGGAAAGTTTTGACATTGAACTTCTGCTTGAGATTTCCCAATAAACATTCATATGTATGCTGCCAACAACATGGGATACTAACCAAGCATACAATCAGATGCTGCTATAATATCCGGAGTGTACGCATCTTTTGCAAGCTTTATGAAACTCTCAGGGAGTTCATCCTTTTCAGAAGCACCACAGACCTAGAACCAAAGATCACCAGAATCAACATTTAACATCAGCAGTTTGCAGCTTCCTAATCAGCAGGTATCACTCAAAAACCAACAGAAACGACGTAGTAAAAATGGTGACAAAGCAATTCCTAAATTTTCTTCACCTTACCAGACATTTCCAACCAGCTGGTAGGAACTCTTCTTTGAACTTCCAACCTCCAGGCTGCAAAGAAGTGAGAATAAATTGAAACACCCACGAAGTGGCAAAATAAAGTAACTGAGAGCCAAACTAACTGCCAACTTGCTAAGATTTAAGATAAATCAATAAATACGTTGTGAACAGTAAGGTATGGCGCTAGAACAATCAAGGAACCGAAAATGCCAAGTGAAGGGAAAGGAGACCGTACTGGTCCTACTTGAGCTGAGTATAACACAATATCAACCTAGCCATGAAAGAAAATAAAAATTGATTGCTTCTTTCATAATAAATGTATCACGAAGATGGATAGATTCTGTTTTGCCGTGTCAGCAATGACATAGTCCATATCACACTATACTAAACATCTTCCAGATATCCTTGAAGGTTTGTGGATGGTTTTATTTTCACACACCAATGAGATGCCTTGTTCAAATTCTATAGCTGCAGAGCAAACTCAACATACTCCACCTTAAACCTCAATACACAGCAACTACAATCCTCATGTGGAACACATCCATGTCAACAACTTTTACCTTTGGTTACTAGTCTGGAATGAAATGATGCAGTGATGCTTAGTCCAACACTCAATTCCATAAATTTTGGTTTAAATTGTACCCAATTAAATGATGCAGTGATGCTTAGTCCAACACTCAATTCCATAAATTTTGGTTTAAATTGTACCCAATTAAATGTATTAATTTGGAGAAAACTTATGATGCATCAATGCTGAAGAATATAATCTCAATAGCTATATTGCATTTTTCAGAACTCTTTACACAAGGGATAACTCTACCCAATCATTTTCTCATCTAAGATTGTATTTTAACTGCTTAGAACCAAACATAAACTCCTTTAATTCTGGGTTCACAACTTTAATTGAGGGCTCATCATCAGCCTCACCTCAATCTCCTAATAAATCTTACTAATGGAAGTTCAAGGCATAGAATAACAACAGAAAGCAATGTCCAATGCATCATCATAATTATTTTTTATTCAAAAAGAGTGAGAAGCACAAGCAGAGTCCAGAAAGAAATTCTATCATTAGATGAACAAAGGTTCTTCTTTAACATAAATGCATATTCATGAAAAGTGAAAAGAAAAAGTTTTAACAGCATGCTCATACCTGCCCACCAAAATTTAGGATAAGTAGCTTTACATCATCGTCAATCCCAAGTTCTTCACGCACCTAAATAGGATAGAAAGAGTGAATTAAAATACCAGTAACTTAGGGTCCTATCATATTACATAAAGAAGATAGATAATATTCGAATACAAACCTCCTTTCGAGATTTGTGCAACCTCCTTACTACAAGAGGTACATCAATGACATCACGAAAAGCAGGCACTGCAAAGATAATTTCCAAGTGTCTAAGAATCACTCCTTTACATGTGTCGAGCTGGAAATACTAAGTGCAGCCACATGGAAATCATGACTGATGCTACACGGAAATCATGATGCTTGATGAAAAAAGAACATACTTGGGCAATAACCAGGGAGGCGTATCAGAAACTCGCAGTGAGAATAATCCTCTGCAATCTGCAAAAATGTTAAAACAACATAATTTTTGCATGTCATTTCACTGTTTGAGCACTGCGACTGCAGCAGAAAACACTTGGAATGTATTCCATGAAAGAAAGAAGTCACAGTCCAAGCCACAAAGAGAAGGAAAGGAGTGGGTGCTAAGTAGTTTACATGAAGTTTAACTCCCAGCTACTACTTCAGTTTAATTGGACAACAACCTAATTGGTGGCTTTTACATCACTTCATCATTTGCTAGTTTCACATTTCATCTCAACCTGACACATAATAGTTTCGATATAATGAAAATAAATGAAGGATCACCTGCCAAACTATTGAGCGATGATGATGGCCAGCAACCATTACATATTCGGCATAGATAAAATCCCAACTGTTCAACACAATATAAAGAAGAAATGAAGTCAATGAGTCAGAGATATACGCCAACTCCCATGTTACAAAATCAAAAGGCATCCTGCATTGTCTCTGTACTCAAAAGATTTCCTCATTGTTTTAGCATCAAAAAAGAATACTCCTCAGTCTTAGAGGAGAGTGTATCGGTTGTGGCCATAGAGAAATATCACTCAGAAAATTATGATGAATAAGGGCAAGGGGAAAATGACCATTGTGGAATTCAAGTAATCCAGAAGAGCATCGCAGGAACTCAGCCATGCAAGCATAAGAACAAGTATTTTTTCATTAATATACCTAAAGTTGGTCACACAAACAGAACGAATCCCAGCATCGGCTGCTGCGCGGCATGCAACAGGGACAACATCTGAAACCTGTCAAATAAATAAGATAACACTGTCACCTGAAACAATCGCAAAAGTTTCATTCATGATAAAAATAAATAAAAAGATTTAGTCACCTTGAAGAACCAAATATTGGTTTCACTTCCACAGCTAGGAACAAGAGCCTAAGTACACTTTTCAAAGAGTAAGCAGCACTCACCACTAAGTCTGCCTTGATCGAATTCAGCCACTCAACTTCTGCTTTTAATATAGAGTCCCGAGGTACAACAGCTGTCTCGTGATACTACATAAGCCAACAGATGAAAATGAATCAAGCACATCGCGGATATCAACAATAGCCAACCTATCACCTCATGAATGACTGTGGATGGCATTTCATATATTTTCTCTTAACCTTTAGTAGGATGTCAAATACTACATAAACCACTTGAATGACTGTCTATTTGGATTCCAAATCAACACCAGATAGAGTGGCCTGCTGCCCAAAAAAAAACTCAATTACCTTTTCCAAAGAAGCCAGCCTATCCACCGTCAACGCATCTGCCTGGACAGCTCCACAGTCTAAAAGAACCTGAATCAGAACAAGGAGAGTAAAGTATAAAAAGAAACACAAAAGCCACATTCTTGCATGGCTCCCAGTAATACGATCCAAAATGAAGCCCAACAAAACAGTCTTGAAGGCAGCAATAAGATCACCATTTTCTATAGCCAAATAATCAAGTTCATATAATAACCATTTGTATTCCTAGTTGTACGATTGCACGACCCTGTTTTGGAGGTGGGAGGATATTATAATCTAACGGCTCAACATCAATGATAGAAAAACAGGAGAGTGTTTGAAGAGCTAAAAGTAGCAAGGAAGGAACTAATGTGGAATTGTGGATCAGGACAACAGCATGCAGCATTTCTCACTTTACGGATGTGGAGGCGAGAGGACTGAATTTCTGTGGTGAAGACGAAATCTGGTGCAGCTGTGACCACATGAACGTCATGCCCTGCAAGAATCAGATGCCTAGCAACCTACAGAAATTCCAAATAAGATACATCAATATTACATCCCAACCTACAACGAGACAAGCCAAACAAAACAGGAAGGCTTTCCTCACCATGCCAAATGTATTTCAAATCTCAAATCAATAACAAATGGCCGTAACTATCAACTACCTACCACTTGGCCAGAGGCCACAATGGATTGGATTAAGTTCCAACAAATAAAAACAATAAGATAAGGTGAATTCAGAGCATGTTAATGAGTCTAGGAACACATAAAGTCATGGCCAAGCCAAAGAAATTAGAACAGTTTGAGCACAGAAACATGGAGCAAGTATTCAACAGAGTACAGACCACACATGGCAAACAACAAAAGAAAAACGTCGAGAGAGCATGCACATACACACACACTATTTCATGTGGATGGATGGAGAACTCCCATATCAGACACAGTATTTTATGGATATTTTATTCGTCGTTTAGGACATCAGTCGATGAAAAACACCTATGAATATAATCATCGATGCTTAGTCATAAAAAATGCAACACATACTTACATAATTAAGAGAACTCGATTGCTACAAATACATTATCTATATCTTACAGTATCAGTACAACTGACTGCTATCTACACTCAGTCGATACAGGTAGCTTTCGATATCCACTGTGACTGTGTTATGAGCCAAGCAAACTATTGTGCACACTCATAAACCCTTGGATCATCCAACACATCGCTTGATCCATCACCGAAACAATTTATCATTACATACATTCGCACACGAAACAATAAATTTCACATTTCGCTTTCGAACACTTAGAAGATGAAGTTAAAATCGAATCAAACCTCAACAACACGAGTCGCATGACCGAATCCGTGACCGGTAACATAATACGCGAAAACGAGATGCCTCGGCGGCACCAACACATCGTCGCCCTCGTTCTCTGTTCTCATATTTCTCCTATTCGATCGCACGCACCACACTTCAACCGATCGTACAAAATTATCTATATCGAAATCCAAGTTTATCGTTGAAATCACAGGGATTTTGTGACTGAGAGTGATGAAGAGCGAGTACTCAGCTGAAATGAGGATAAGAATCAAAGAGTGTGATGATTTAGGGTTTGATCAAGTTGAAGTTGTTGGAGGAAATTGCGGTCTCTCTCAGAGAGTGGTTTTGTTCGGCGACAAACTCGCGTACCAATTCTGCTTTGAAACTACTGTGCAGGTTTGTTGCACAGTGATGATGAATAAATATTTTCAACAAGGAACGCTATTTTATCGGTGAAGAGACATGTTGTGGATAACTATGTTTGGTTTGTTCGTTTGAGAACAAGTTCATCGCATTTCGTGTTTTAAACTTGTAATTACGATTTGGTTGTGATCTCATTCTAAATTTCGAAAATTGGGTAATGGATGAAAATAATTATTGATCATGGATCGTGTCATTTGATTTTTTATTTAGATAAAGACAATATTAATTATATTTTATTTTTTAACATGTTAATCAATTCTACTACCATTATGAAAAGATATACACCATTTTGGCACTTTTGCTGTGATGCTGATTCAACATTGTGTCAATAAATGTGAATAAGTTATCATTATCATAAACAGAGAAAATTAGATTTTTAAGGATAGATAGCATTTGTAAATATTGATGCGTAGTCAAAGCTCATTTTATGGGGACAAAGACTAGAATTCTCTACTGCATCAAATGTATACATCGATTATGAGACAAACCAAAGAATATACTATACTCCATCGGTCTCGTTTATTTTGCAATCCTAATTTAAGTAACCAATAAAATTATTCAAATTATAAATCATTCATGAAACAATCAAATATCGTTTTACGTAAAATTATCATGAAACACTTATGATAATTTAAATTATATATTTTAATCATAAATCAGTGACGTTATTTTTTTTACGTTAAAATAAATAACAAAACTATTCAAAATATGTGTTAAATAGATAATGAATTTTAAAATTTAAACACATGCATATTAGCACCTAAACCCATGCATCAAGTTTGATTATAATTCCGAAACGAAGAGATTAATAATGATGGGACACAAACACCCATGAGTTATTTGGAGATAAGAAAAGAAAAAAATTTCCTTGTTATGTCTATGAGTTTTGATATGACAGGAAATAAATGAATTTGAAAAAAAAACTTAAGATATTCTCGTTTACATCTTTTTTTCTTTAAAAATTGATGGGATTTGAAAAGAAGATATGTTTTACAAAAATCATCTTATTTTTTATGTTATCCTTGACATTATGCTTAGCCTTGTTTTGATGTAAGGGATAAATGAATAATATAGATTTAAAATTATAATTTCTTTTTTCCTCAAAACTCACAAGCGAAAACAACCAACCCAACCCAATCATGTCCTCGTTTATTTTTTTGTCAGCACCAAAGAAAGTTCCCAATCCTCCCCAGTCGCACAAATGCGCTAATCCATGGCAACCACCACCACCTCTCCGCCCCCTCCTCCACCGCCGCCTCCTCGTCGCACCCCACCTTTCCTCGTCCCCCAACCCGGGCCCCACCTCATCCTGCCCGGTCCCACACGACCAGCAACCAATCAACGAGTACCCAAGCCCTCTCAACCTCGTTCCCCTTCTCATGGGCCGCCGGCTCCCTGGCCCAGTTCACCACCAGACTCGCCATCACGGGCCTGGGCTTCGGTCTCCTGGTGGGCCTGCCCGTGTCTTGGGCCGGGGCCGTGGGATCGGTGCCTGACCCGGGGAGACTGGTGTTGGGGTCGGTGTCTGGTGGGCTGTTCATGATGACGTTGGCGGTGGTCATGATGTATTTGGGGGGTCTTATGTGGGGAATAGACTACTCAGTGCCACTGTTGAATGTAACGAGGAGTGAATTTTGCTTGTGTTTGTGTTTTGGTGTTTTTTGAGAGATGGGATTTGTGGTGACTGATGTTTTTTTTTTTTTTTGGTTTTGGTGTTTGTGGGTGCAGATGATGAGACGGGGTGGTACGATGGCCGGGTAATTACTTGCGTTTGGTGTGATCGATGTTGGTAATGATTATGTGTTTCGTTGGACTTCGAGTGTGTATTGGGTTCGATTCTTGATGATAAGAATTAAGAACTGTGGATAGTGAATACTGGTTGATTTGAGTTCGAGTCGTGACGATAAATTCTATGGATTGCAAATGCTGGTTGATTTGAGACCAGTTTGTAGGTTCTTCTTGCATTGTGTATGCTGTTTGTGTGATAGGGTTTAAAATGATGTTCCAATTTTTAGGTAAGGTGGTTTCTTTTCATCTTGTTCGTGGTTGTAGGCTTCAAAATCATAGATCACAAGTTTCTAATCGAAGATAAGCTGCCCTTGTGAAATCCTGATGAGGGCCTAGTTTAAAGGTAAATATAATTCAGTCCCTGGTTGTGGATGCCGTTTGCAATCAAACTCCCTTGCTAAAACATGCTTCTTCCCCGTGGCAATGATGGACTTTGTATTTTGGTTTTGATTAGCATTATGACGTTCAATCAACATTGTTTTTTTTGTAGTGCATTTAATATCAATGCGGTTCTTCATACTTCTGTTTATCTGTGTTGGGAGAAGTTCTCTATCCTTGCCTTGCATGTAAACAACTTGTTCAAAAAAGTTATCAGCAATTTGTGTCTGGTGTTGACAGATATGGGTAAAGACAGCTGAGGTTTTGGCACGCGATTGGCTTCTTGGCTTATTTCAAGTAAGTTAAGTCCTCTGAAGTAAATCCGTTGTGTATGTACAGTACCCCACTTTTAGTATCTCATGAGGTTGGAAGGGGAGAGAAGAAGAGCGCTGAGATAGTTCAGGAGTGAAAACCTAGGATGGTGAATGTCGGGTGGCCCGGGTATGTAACACTCTTGTAGATCCTGGGTATGCGTACGACTAGGAGAGTAAAATGGCATTTGAAACATGTTCTTTCGTCGGATATACACAAACATCAAGTATCCCAAGCGTGCTGGATTCTTTGAAAACCTCTCTTTTCTTTGTTTCCTGAAACTGTTTTCTTTCTTCCAATTGCATCCAGGTGAAGCCTGTGCTCAACAGATTAAAGAATACACTGGTGGTGCTCGCATTATCTTTGGTTGCATGTGTTGCTCTTCTTATGGACCTTGAAAGGAGGCAGGAGGATTCAAATACTTTGTCGAATGAAGCAGGATGTAGAGCTGTTGCCGGAGTTTACAATGCCGAATCAGCTAGATTATTTGAACCTGATGCATTTTGTGGCAAGTCTGACGTCCCATAGCCATTTAGGGATTTACTGTTCCGACAACCGCCATTTAGGGATTTACTGTTGTATAGTCCATCCTATGGAATATTTGGAATATGTACTCGTACTTGTACAGTTCATGATACATTATCAAAAGGGAAACTCTATAGCAAATTATGATGTCTCATCCCGCAATTGCAGGTGTCCTTCACCTGCAAGCTGTTGAACAACTTAGAACAGTCCATCCTGTAACAAAAGCCAAGGCTACTAGAAATTTTCCACACAATGACCAAAACATAAAAATGCTGAAAGCCAGGTTATTTACTATATATACTGCTTAAATTGTTTACCATGTTAACAAATAAGTTAATTCCCTAGGCATGCATCGGAAACCTGCCTGAGCCAGGACTGGGGGAGCATATACATAGGTTCAGGCGAAGTGTTAAATATACAACACACTATATCAAGGGGAAAAGGTAGAGATCAGCTAATGATTGGCATACTCATTTCGCCCTGCTGCGCCCTGGCCGCTAATGACATCTCCACAGGGAGCGGAAGATTCAACTCTCTGCAGACGAGCTCAATGATACTCCGGGTTGCAGTACCCAGTGACATTTTGTTAAGGGTGACTGCGATGGCAAACCTGTTCTCAATGTCACAGTACCCTGTAGATCCACCCATACCCGAGTGCCCGAAACCAATTATTGGCCCATCTTCAGCATTGATCCTCTTAAATCCTAACCCGAATTGACCATTTGGAAAAACCAAGTTCTCATATTCTCCTACGCCCATAAACGCATCACAGATTCTGGGGTTATTGAAGAGCTTCTTCTGGGTTTTCGTCCTACCAGTAGAAATCCCATCGATGTTGTTTACCATATTGTCATCATTTTGATCACCGGTGTTGCTCTCATCTGCAGCAACTCTATCATAATCCGCACTGTCATTTGATTCCTGCTTGTAATCCTCTTTCTCTGACATCATTGCCTTGCACAAGGAGACAATATTAAACGACCTCTTTTTGTTTGCTTGTCCTTTCTTCAGGGTCTTCAATGAAAAAATGGGGATGTGTGCACAGCTTCCAAGGGGTGGTGTAGACAAAGAGGAATGTGGAGCAGGGACGATACCACCATCAACCAGACAAGCATAATATCTAGCCAACGCACGGGCTGAGCAGTGTCCATTAGCAGCCGGTATGATGGCACGTCGAACAAAGAGTGTGTTGAACATGGCAGGAATGGAAGAAGCAAGTTGAGATATCTGGCCAGGCTGCAAGGTAGAGGACAGTTCAGGGCTGCTTATGTTGGACAGCTTGCTAAGCTCCTCGGTATCAATTGTAAGTGTTGCTAGTCGAGCCTCCACACCTGAACCAAATAATTTTAGGACAGTCAAAATCTAGACGGTTGCTGAAAAGGCTTAGACAAGCAGCCATTTCATCTCGAGGAAAAAAAACGGAAAAAAACAGAGAATTTCGTAAGCAGAACTGTGAAAGTCAATGCAATTACACCAGCAATTTAGAAGGAAGTCCAGTAGTTGAATTCCAGTGCAGATGCAAAATACAATAGATAATGAAATGCGGCAAAGAACATGTCATGTGTATAGTAAGTACAATAAAGATTGAAGATGCAATACAGGACTTGCCTGGTGGGATCCCAACGTATAGCTCGCCATGGATATTAAGAGGATCAATGAAAGTTTCTTCAAGAATCTCTTTGAATTTCCTCCCAGATGCATTCTGTCACATCCACAAGACTCGTACAGTTAGAAGCTGATAGAATTTACCAGCATAGAAAGTATTTACATATTTGTCATGGAGCATTCGTCCAAAAGCTACATCGAGCAAAATGGACATAGCAACCTCCACCAGCACCGAGGTTATTCAGCTGAGCAGTTCGTGGACGAAGCATTGAGAACTTCTAGGGAAAACCAACCAACAAAAAAGGAAAAGAAAACTGAAAGTCTAAAACACAAACAACAAAGACAATATTACACCAAGCTCAAAACTAATATATCAGGCGACAGAATTATACCTCGATAATTCCACCACACAACCAACCAAAGGACAGGTAATGGTACAACTGTTGTTGACCAGGTTCATCCTCAGGAGTTGACATGGCAAGCCGGTGCAAACAGTCATTCCAGTCAGATATTACAAGAGGATTCTCTCCCATGAGATTTGCCAATGCATTGTGAAGTCCAGATGTGTGATTGAGGGCATGATGAACCTTTCAGCAAATCCAAAGAAAAACTTAATACAAAAGAATTACAATTAACAAGAACTAACTGATAAAACATCCTCAAACAGTGAGGAACAAACCTTTATCCGATCCTTTCCATTTGATGCGAACTCAGGCCAAACATCAGCCACATTTTCTTCGAACTTGAGTTTCCTAAAGGAAATAGGAAAAATTGTGAATTTCAAGTATTTTAGCCTCTAGGACAAGAAATTCATTGAGAGGATGCAATAGCTGTTTTAGGAGAAAAGGATTCAGCACATTTAAATAAGGATTTATTTACTGTGACACTGAGAGAGAGGAAAAAAAGTTGAATTTCTTTAGGACAAACTCTACATGCCACAGGATTAGTGACTTCACTAATCCTGTATTATGGCATTAGACCATTAGATAGGAAAACACAAAAAAACCATATGCTGCAACATTACTGAGTTAACAAGTACTGCTACACGAACATGAAAAATTCTCAAGTCCTGAATCCTGATGCTATCACGCCCAAGCACCTGATCCTGCACCTGAGCTCCTTCCATTAAAAATTTTCAGGTCGATTGAGAGATGTTTTAAAAAAATCCATATAATGATCTGCTTCGATTTATGGATAGCTAGGGGAGTTCTCTTTGTTGTAACATTGGGAAAAAAAATAGTTCTGCCTAATTAACAAAAAGTCTCACCCATCGTCGACTAGGCTATGCAGCATTCCAGCTGTAATACCCTTTGTCACAGAAAAGACTGGGAAAAGGGTATCAAGTTGAACAGGGCGTGGATCATATTTTCCAAGAACTCCAGCAGCAGTATCAATGATCACTTCCCCATCTTTGTACGCGCAAACCTGATGATATTGAACAGACAAGATGTTAACCCCATAACACTATTTACAAGAAACAAGCCAATCAAAATCTGAAGTCACCATCTTTTCTTTTATTTTTTTCATTTCATGTATTTGGCATAAGTAATAAACCAAACGTAATGGAGGTACTAGCTTATGACTTCATGAATCTAGGAGGCTTTGTAAATCATTAGACAGGGAGGCACATCCCCCGAGTGTACATCTGCCCATAATTTATTAAATCGCCCTTATACTCCATATATGGGTGTTCTATAACAAAAATGAGTGTTGGTAAATTTCATTCCTTAGCATGATATCATAACGACATTACATAAGGTCAAGAGTACGAATCTTGTCGCACCATTTAATTGTCACTTGGGATTTGGTCAAACTATGCCATTTATTAATTGTCCACATTGTCCATGGACATTCTTGTGAAGGAACATGATAAGATACGATTGCTGTTGTGGACCTTTATCACAAGATCGAGCTTTTTGTTGAGTTAACATAGCTAACTTAATTATGTTCCATGCTTATATAAAATTTTCATACCTATACCTCAATTACATTAAAATGGTTCTGACACTCGTATAATCTAATCAAAGCATGCAGATCTATTCTTTTCAAAACCAAATCTATTATGGAGGGACAGACAAGGTTAGACTTTGGTATCCCGGCTAGAGCAGGCAAGTCTTCTTCAGTAGGCATTGATGGGAAATCAAGTGCCTAGTGAAGATATCATTGCTTCATGTAGGAGTGATATTGACTTGAGAAATCAAGGGCCTAGTTTAGATATCATTGCTTCATGTGGGGTGATATTGACTTCGAGCTACGCACTGAAGCAATTAAGACTTGAAACATAGCCAAAAGAAAATAAGAGCAACCTATTTCTATGGAGGTTGCAGCCGCCCTAAGGGAATGAAAAAGGATATGCTTCGGCCATTCAGAAACTAAAAGTTCTATGGAGTGTGGGCAAACTGGAGAAGCCGAATACACCGAATAGAGATGTCAGTTGATTAGAAAAAAGAAGATTATCAGGCACCTGAATTCCAAGTATTCTACCAGCACTTCCCAGTTCAAGCAAGAGGTTCCGCAGCTTAGCCTCCGCATCTGAATGCACAGGTGTGTCATGAATCCATTGGGCATTCACAGCTATTCCCTTGGAGATGCTTCTGCCATTCAGAAACTAAAGGTTACAGATAAAGAAAAACCAAAGGACATCAAAAAAATAAAAAGAAGCACTAGATATACAAACCCTGCCAATACTGATTCAGCAAATGGCCTCATGATCTCGAGATAATTAATACGGGCATCCATAGTGGCTGAAAGACCTGATATATAAAGTACAGGGAAAACAATATGGGGATTTGAAAAAGAGACATAAAAAGCACATGAAGCGAAACGCCCTTTTGTAGCAAATCATTTATTAAGAATAATTGATGAAAATACAGAGGAACTCTAGCAGACCTCGTAGAAGATTAAGAACCCGTGAGAATATCACTATATCTCCTGGAAAAGCATCAACCTGGAAGCAGACTTAAGACGTGTGAGAGCAGAATACAAAGATGATATTGTAAGACTGGAAGTATGCACATCAAGAACAGCGCAAAGATTCAAAGAAGAAGCTCAAAGTAGAGATCTCGTTCGATCAATTAAATAGTACTCACTGGATTAAATCGTTTCACTTCTTTTTCACTCAGCTTCATCTTCTCTTGAATATCTTTAATGTTTTTGTCTCTTTTCTCATGAACAGATTTCATAGTTGCCTTCAACAAGAAAAGCAAACCATAAGTAGTCAATCACTGGGCTTCTGCAAACGGTCTGAAATGAGATTTTTCTTACAGAAGCTTCACTAGCTTTAGTTGCATTGCTGAAGAATATAGTCGTGACCTCCATAGCCTGTTCAGGCAAGTCCATGCGCAACTTTAGACCCATTTCCGCGAAGGCCGACAAAAGTGCCACATGGTCACCCTGTCCAACTCAAACCACAATGTTCTGTAAGAGGAGCTGTTAATTAGTGCAGTTCATGATAATATGAGTCAGATGCTGACAACATTATAGCTCTCAAATCAATACTTGGTTCTAAGACTTCCCGCTTGTGCAGACCTCAGCTATTTAAAGTGGTTATGTTTAGGGAATACCACAATGAAGAAAACATGACAAAAGCAGATCACTAACCTCAGCAGATGCCAATAGCATCTTGGCCAAAGCCTGCTTGGTGGAGTTTGGAAGAGACTTTGTTAATCCAAAATCGAGCAAAATTGGACGATGGGGAGATTTCTTGCTCACAAGAAAATTTCCTTCCCAAATAGAAAGAACAGCAATCAGAATTTCATGTATAAAGGTTGAATAAATAATAAGATGAAAAGTTGTATATATGAGTTGAACTTAAGGTTTTACCAGGATGAGGATCACCGTTGAAGAGCCCATCCACATAGATTTGGTGAGCATATGCACGCGTGATTTCTTCAACAAGCTTTTGTTTGTTGACACCCAATGCTTCCAGAGATTCTCCGTCATTCAAACGAACTCCATCCATGTACTCCAAAATCATCACTTTTTCTGTCGACTGCCATATGCAACAAACCCATAAGAAAGACGGCTAATAAACACAAAGCTCTGAGATGGAATTGACATTACATTTTTCTTGCGATGCATGGCAATCAATCATGGAGAAGCAGATGACAATTAAACCATTTCAGGAACCTCCGGATCTCGTAACTTAAGCTCAATGTACAAAATAGGATCTCCTATCACAAGTTCATAAATGTTTGATTTTCCTTCATGTTTCTCCTTCGTGTCACAGAACCAATAAATGTATAGATACAAAAAGAACTGATGATCGCGTTAAGACAGCACCAGATGGCTCTAGGTTAACAAAAGTTTCGACAACCTTGAGGAAAGAAGCACATGTATGAGGTGCTAATATTTTGGTAAAAAGTGTACAACTGGGCTTATATATGAAGCGGAGAAACTCACCTGAATAACTTCTGGAATGAGTACATCAACACGATTATCACAACCTTCATCAACGCCCCTGTTGTTGCAACCCAGGTTACTAGAAACTCTTCTAGTATTCTCTACACGGGTAAGAAGGCCAGATAAATATTGAGATAGCTAGACTATAAGTCACAAGAATAAGCCCGTCAAGTACATGGTCAGAGAAGACGAGATTTACATATATCTCCATTTTAATACAGAGATATTGTTTCTTGATACTCTCAAATAGTCTCCAATCCCGGACCATATGACTAAGGAAAGGGTAGTTTATCATTAAGTCAATCCTTCCTGAATTAATCATATTCACATGGCTCGATGAAATATAAGCAAAACTATGTTTTTCCATCGGTTACACTTTCACGAGTTTATTCATAATAGCCCTAGAGAATTTACCAGCTTCAATATTAAAATCAAGTTCTCTTGGCGCTTCTCTGCACCATTCATCTATCATTGGGTTGAAGTCATATTGAGGTTCAGCCCTTGCTATCCATTCAATGATACGTTTTGCATTCTTCAAATCCTGACAAACAATAATACAGTAAGATTCGATGCTAACTGCAACTTTCTTTACTAAAATTCAATAGAACGAAATAACTAAGGGAAAATCATAAACTGAAAAAAGAAAGGAAAAGAGGAAAACCAGAAACCTCTAAAATCACATGTTTGATACCATCATGCTGGACTTTGACAACGACCTCCTGGCCATTTTTAAGGACTGCTCGATGAACTTGGGCTATCTGAGAATAAATATGATAACATATGTAATAAGGACTCTAGCAAAGATGACAACATATCTTGAGTTTCAGAACTCAAAATGCACCAAGATACGGAGTAGAAATTCTAAAGCAACAACCACAAAGTTCAAGATACCATCAAGTTAATGTGAGTACAATACCAAATTACATGTAACATGGAAGTGGCAACATTTACGATTCACAAGAAAAAAGTTCTTTTATTGAAGAGAAAGCTGGCATTTAATTGTTCATGAGTGTAAAATCTTACTGATGCAGTTGCTAGAGGCACTTTCTCAAAATCTGAAAAAAGACCCTCCATGGCTTTTCCCAGCTCTTTCTCTATGGTAGAGCATACCTACATCGTTGGAAACAGCCATTAACCAGCAGAGAAGAATTACCAAAAAAGATAGCAAGCCCTAGAAACTTCTACCACTCGAGGGAATTTCACACTAAAATACAGGAATACAAAATTACACACAGCTCGAATAAACATGTAACTTCTTCACGTCAAAATGAGTAAAGATGCTAAACTTCGTATCACAACATGCTATTACCAGTCACATGACTCATCCCAACTCGCTGTACATAAATGTAGGGAATTAAAGAAGCTAGTTCCAATCAGCACAAATATCTTTGTTTCTCAGTTATCACCTCAAAAGAGCTCAAACTTCCAACAGGAAAGCCAATACAATCATCCGGTTCTTTACTCTACAGTCTTTGAAACTAGACACACAGTTGAAGCAGAGATCACAGATGTGGCAGTAAGCAACAATATAGTTGTTTGCTGACACAAAAGTTGAGAGCTTAAAAGAAGCTACCTCCTCTAGAGGCCGAGGTGGAAGAGAATCCTGCAGCTGTTTAAGAAGGTTTATGTAGGCTACTGGAAGAACATCAACACGAGTAGATAAGTACTGTCCAAGTTTCACCCATAGCCCTTCCAACTCTATCATCAACTGAAGCACACGCTTGGCATTGCGGTCATGAGCCTTCTTCCATACAGCATCCTTTTTCGCTTTGCTTTTAAACCATTTCCCTCTTTGTTGCAATGCCTACAAAGAAAGAAAACCAATTAAATCAAGAATACAATGCAGCAAAAAGAAAGACAGAATGAGTAAAAAAAGTCCACATCCCTCTACCTTATAGTCCATGTAGATCAACAAGACCAGCCCAAAAACCTTCACGCGCCTTTTGTAAATGTTTCCCCATCCCATCAGATCAGGCTCTTCGCGAGAAACAAAATGATATAATGGATAAGTAAATATCCAGTGAAAAGGTTTTTGAAGGGGAAACCAACAGAAGTTATTCATGGTTTTTGACAATGGGTGGACAACGACATGGTTTTTGTTGCATAGTCCAAGAAAGCCATCATCTAAAGTTCTAAACAGTGAACTCACCAACTCCGTGACTACCCAAATGGTTAAAGCCACGCCCTGGTTTCTAACTTGGTTGTAACCAGTACTCGACCAGAGTTTGAGCTTGACATATGGCTTGATATTACACTTGAACTCAAACTTCAACCCTACGCATGACCTTTGCCATGAACTCATGCAAGTTAAGTACATATAAGGCCACAAGAGTCATAAAGCTATTATTCAAAAGCATCAAGTAATCAAGCTCGTGTTTAATTTGTGCAGCTGCCAAAGCAAAATTTTAATCAAGTTTGCAACTACAGTATGAGCATTGACCTCCAATTGAACTTAGCTCCTTAAGCAGCTCGATCATGAACCTTTTCCTTCCAGCGCAGGACTTGCATGCACAACAGACTACAATGGACAAATAGAACTATAGATAACAAGAAACAAAAAAAAAACCCCACGACGCACACAATGGCATTGAATTGCATAGCTCTGCCCTTCCCAACATTATGCATTCCCGTGACATTTCCAGCAAGAAAACAAATGTTCACCTCATGAGTCTAGGACCCTAGCTTCGGCGACAATACTCCCTTGAATAATAAGTGAACTAGACGCACTAAACTCGTAGATACTACGAGAAACAGTACAAACACCATGACATGCACCAAACAAATCAAATATTCACAATCCAACCAAATCATTTTAATCTATCAATGGTCCCAACCACCGTGTTTCGATCCAACAGTACTTCACTCGTTGGAATGCACTAGCACAACCCCATCACTCGCACCGATTTCCACCGAAACTTTCACAATTCCAACGTAATCTAACATCACCAAACCGAAACCGACAGTTACGAGCATTCACGGCACCAATTCAAGCACGATCACGAACAAACCTAGCACGATCGCGCAAAACCAAAACCAGGCCTAATCAAGCAAAACCTCACCAAACAATTTCAACACCAAATCAAAACAACATCGATCATCATCAACATCATCATCGTAATCAAAATCGCACGCACGTAGAACACCTGATCATCGTCATCGCTCACCTGAATGTCAAATTCGACTGCACTGATAGAGACTGAGTCGTCGAAGAGCGGAGAAGATTCCTCGCTTTCGGATTTTGTGGGGGG